>JAOVVG010000028.1:5567102-5577873 GCA_028566375.1 Leptodoras nelsoni
CAATGTAAATAGTCATGAAAATAAAGAAAACGCATTGAATGAGAAGGTGTTTCCAAACTTTTGGCCTGTACTGTACAAGTGTCAAAACATGACCAGGCATCCAGTGACAAAACCTGAGAATAATCCATAGAGGATGTAGAAGAAGAAGCAAAGGGACTAGACACTCTGAAGGATATCAGGAAGTCAGAGAACCTATGCAAGAAGTTAACTGGCAAGTCTTTGCAAGGTGCTGCTGAAAAGTCTGAGCTTATATCTGGTACATGAAAGAAGAAAATGAACAGAAACTTGGACTCAGAAAGTGGAAGAACTCAGGAGAGTGTAACATCTGCTGGCAAGAACTCTCTTTATTTATGCATAATGCATGCTTATTATCTTTTAACACTGATCAGTGTCAGGTTATGACCACAGGATTGCTGTTTGCTTGATATAGTTCTTGATAAATGGGATTAACCAGGGCTGACAATTATAATGTAACAACAGATAGGCTGTCACACAACCTTGGAGCATAACTGTTGATGATGTATGTATATGTGTATTTTTTTTATTTTTTTTTTAATCAAATGTTACTGCTTTTTCCCTAAGCATATCTTTGTTGTTGTGGCCAAAGAGTTCCTGTTTTACTTCCCCAATTCACAGCACACATTTCCAAAATGCCTCTGACTTATTTTTTTGTATAATTCAGACACTGACTTTGTGATGAGGTCACAGGTAACATTTCCTTCTGATGACTCTTCCATGCAGATCATGCTTGTGCAAGCATACATGGTGCATACTACCTTCCTGTAGGTCCTTGGTGTAATTTAGTGACTTTGTTTTCTTTTGCATTTTGCTTCAAAAATCAACAAAATATGTTATTTTGGCAGGATTAGCCAAAAGTTTGTGAACACCTGAGCATCATACTCATCTGTGTCTTCCCTTCCTTATAGTGTTGCCACAAAATTGGAAGCACACAACTATATGGGATGTCTTTGTATGCTGTAGCTTTAATATTTTCCTTTAATGGCAATTGTAATGAAGGGGTCTAAACCTATATCAGCATGATAATGCCTTTGTACACAAAGTAAGGTCCATGGTTTGCCAAATGTAATCCAAACTCAAGTTGTAGATGTACTACACAAAACCCTGACCTGAACCCCACTGAACACCCTTTGTATTGGATGAAATGGAACACTGACTGCATCCTGGGCCTCCACACTAAACATCAACCTTCCCAGAAGAGTGGAGGCTATTGTACCAGCAAAGGGGCAGATATGGTTATCTGTGAATTCTAGCAGGGTGGCACAGTGGCACACTGGGTAGTGCTGTGACCTTACAGCAAGAAGGGCCTGCGATTAATTCCACGGTCCTTACTGTGTAGATTTTGCATGTTCTCCGTGTGTCTGTGTGGATTTCCTCCAGGAGCTCCGGTTTCCTCCCACAGTCCAAAGACATGCAGTCATGTGAATGGGAGATACTAAATTGCCCCTAGGGGTGTGTGTGTATGATTTGACTCTGTGTCTGCCCTGTAATGGACTGGTAACTGCTCCAGGGTGTTTCCCTGCCTTCTACCCCATGAGCACTGGGATAGGCTCCAGCATCCCCCATGAACCAGTAGCAGGATAAGCAGCTTAGATAATGAATGAATGAGAGCAAGTGAGCACTAGTATATATTTCCTGAACATAATTAGTCAGCTCCATAGTTGGCACAGTTGGCCAAAACTGAACATGCACAGTGAATCAATTTTTCTGGTAAGACGGAATGTTCCTATTAACCAAATCCTATTCTTGTAAGGGCATTCCAGTGAAAGTGGTCATCTGGGGAAAAAAATTCTTTTGGGAAGTTGAGTAGTAGGGCTTACGGTTAAGCTAAAAATAATCCCTCGTCTGGTTCTTGTAGCTCATTTTCTTGAAAGGTGCAGAAATACTGGAGCAGCCTCCATACACTGTAAATAAATCAAAGTGTCACAGATATGTTACTGTAAATATTAGAAATGTGATTACATAATTGTAGGTACATACGAATTTGAGCTACGTCATAACCATACTGGCATTACAGTGTACCTGGGTATTTGCTGCCTGATTGTTTTACCTGGCACTGTTGCTCCATAGCATGCAAGCATCAGCATTTGAGGCCATTCTGATGTCTTGTGCTATGTGGGTGATGTGGTTGCATCAGTCATGAAATGCACTTTTGACTAGCAAAGCTGTCCTGACTGTAACACTAACCTCTGTGTTTGTCTGTGCTTGTTCAGAGTGTAAGAAAGGCTCTAAGCAAATATACTATATTAGTATCATTATTATTATTGTTATTAGCCCTACCTAAAATCGGCATCCACAATATTAGTGGTGCCATTAAGACCCCTAACCAGCACTAAGCACTAATAACGTTATTTCGGAGTTGATTAGAAAATCTGTTATATAATGAATTTAAAAAAAATGATAGGACCTGCTGTTATAGGAAAATAATTAACGATGTCATGGAGCGATGTGGCCTGAAGTGAAGCAGAGATAATCTTACCAGTCCAAAGCTGATTATTTACCAAAAAGAATGCCCCATTTTTTTTTTGTTCCTCATATAAAGCACACTATTTGGGCCAATCTTTACATTTACTTTGAAATTACAGAATTTTATTACTGAAGGACAAGTCAAGCTTTGTAATAAAGTGAAGTTATAGTTACATTTACTGTGGTGTTACATCCACAAGACAAGTTAGCTCTGTTATCAGGTAATCAAGCAGTTAAAGCAGCAATTAACAGTTGTTTCCTTAATAGCCCCCTTTCCCTCTGTCTTTACTGTTCTGAAGACTTTATTAGGGTGGAAAACTGACACTGGACACTCCTTCCATAAACGTTATACAAAAGTCTCCTAACAGTATATTTCTCCATTTTGACCACGATCCATTTTTCTTCATGAATTAACTTATTATTTTATTGATTATATGGACTGTCCGCCTCGTGATTGAGCTGTTACCATAGAGATGCTAAGATCTTAGAGCAAGCCATTAATTTAAAGATTATTAAAATATATAAAGAATATAAAATATAAAGACATTAAAATTATTTCAATTTTAGCTGGTATTACTGTCCGAGCTACCATTAGAGAAAATGAATCAACAACTTCTGACCAATCAGAATCGAGAATTCAACAGTTCTATGTATGGTTGAAGTTGACTAACATATTCTACAGCTGCAGCCGTTGTTATGCCGTATATCACTCTTCAGTCTTCAAATTTGAAATCTAGCCTAAAAGGATCTTCCTCTCTCTTGCTCACAGACTATATACACACAATAATAAGAGGCTCACAGCTGACAGTGAATTGCAGTCCCTTCTGTGCTGCCAAATGTATTCTGTTCATAAACTTTTTACTGCGTTTTTCCAAAAACACGGTCCTTTATTTATACAGTCGGAAAGGGCCTGTGTGTGTATCTGTGAGGAATCGCAACAGCGCCCACCAATATGTCTGCTTGTACACACAGTATGCAATATTCATGTGTCGTGGTGCAATGCTGCCTTTACGACACCTACAGACTGCGGATGAACTTTATGGCACTTCAAATAAAGTGAACGGTATCAGAGCAAATTAAAAAAAAAAAACTCTGTCGCGATGTTCTGACAATGATCCCAGTTACAACACAATAAGAGATACCTTTTATAGAGGCCTGACAAACAGCTTATGCTGTCTCTTTGTTTTAGCTTTTGTGATAGCTTTCTAATCCATTTGGCTCCAAGTGAAAATTCTGATGTCCCGTCTTGTCAATCAAACTGCCTTGGAAGGATAAATAAAGGATAACAAAGCTGTCCAGCTGCACTGCATCTGTTCCGCAGGCCCTCAGAGAGCATGCTGGGAACCGTTCGCTTGTCATTTCCCAAGCTGGTGGAGAAAAAAAAGAAAGAATGAAGTTAAAGTTACCAAAAGAAAGTATGAGCTGCTGTATTTCTAATGGATATAGTATGTCTTCTAACAAGCTTCCTCACTTATACTCGGCTGTGTAACACATCCTCCCGTTGTTTCTGCTCCTTAGTCGATTGATGACTACAGTATGTTGCTTGCTCATTGCATCATTATGTCGACGGTAAATGGGATTCCCTTGCCAGAGCAGGTTGGATGGGTGATGCAGGACCACTCCAGCAAGAACAGCTTGTGCGAACATGAAAGAGACAAACTTGTGGATTTGGCTGGTGTTTCTAGTCACTGAATTCAGGTTCCAGCAAATCTCTCAGGGTGTTCAGATGGAGCTTTTGCAAATAAACCCCCCCCAACCTCCCTGAAATACACATTCAAAGACTGAAAGGTTGAGATTCTCTTTAGGAGGATTATGCAAAGCAGACCTACTGGAGCAGAATAATTTAAAGCAGCTCCTCGGCTGTCACTCGGACTCTCAAACTTTGAGGAATCCTGGGTGTAAGATCAGATTACATTACTACATTGGTACATCAAGTACATCACATCATAATTAAGTCGCATGTCGTCGTCTTACCACTCAAAGGGCATCATTGTAATAAATGCAGTTGGTCTGATGAGGGCAGCAAAGCCACCCTGGATCATATCACCTAGTCTGTTCCTGCATCAGCACTCTGCCTAACTCCCCCTCCACATGTCCTCTGAGCCCTGGTGTGACCACCATAAGGGACTGCTCTGCACTGCTCTACAGCACTGAATCTATTAACCTTTTCACCTGGCCCCCCTGGAAGAACACAGGCGAAGGCGCTAGTTGGCAAGAACCGCATCCCAGTGAGCGCCTTTGTAAAAGGGAGGTCAGTAGACTTGCCAGGAAGGGGCCACCCACCCCCATTTGTCCCGATCAAGGAGGTGTCACCCCAAATCAGTGGCTTAGTTATTCACAAGCGCACTCATCGCTCGTGGTCACAGCGCCCCGCCGAAGCGCAACCTCGCCCTTGATGTGCTTCTGCCCGACAGGCGACAAATTGCATGAAATCTAACTTGTTTGTGATTATTATGTGAAGCCAGTGCCTCTGATGGGTTTCTGTCACTTGGAAGTGAGCCTTCAGAGGTGCTTTGTGTCAAGGCAGGTACTGTGATGTGTTGTCATAAAGAATGACTTTAGCAAAGGAAACCATGGGCTGTTTTAAATTTTCTAGCTTGCCAAGCTTTGAAACTTGTTAACAGTCATGTTTCGTTGATATTCTGAGTGTCGTGTCAAGCCATACATCTAAATATAAAACCTGATCTAATTATATTATAATCTAACAAATGGGTCATTAGGTGACATTTACATATATCAGGTATTTAATGTTAATTCAATAATTACTATTTATAATGAACAATGTATTGTTGATTATTATTGGGCCACACATCAATTCCCAGATATTCATATACATACAGAACTAGTATGTAAATATTTACCACAAATACTGAAAGCCTTTACGATGTGAAAGCTCACAGGCATATGTTCAGGATTGTCCAACCCCTTTCCTATGCAAGCTGACATTTCTATAGCTCACAAAGAGCTTCCTTTGTTCTTGTTCATGTCTGGACCCTTTTGTCAGCTGAACACATGCTCAAAACAGCCAGAGAATATTATGACTGGTGTTTTTTGCGAGTACATCCCAGTCATGTCTGAACAAAAAAAAGCATATTGTTCTGGAGTTATGTTCTTCAACAGTCAGCCAATAGATACCCCAGAACCATTGGTCTACGAATAGAACCCCTCCACGAAAAATGTCAAAATAATGAGATGAATACAAAGCAACAATAGCAAGCCATAACACGTTCTCATGAGGAAGCTGAAGAACTGGGCAGATTGACCTTGAGGTTTTTCCTCAAAAAGGCACGAGATCACAATCCGCCGGAATGAAGATCAAGAGGAATTAAAAGTGAAAACGTGAAGGATTTCCATGAGAGCGCAGAAGTACACGGCAGCCAGTGGAGGATACAGTTTTTACAATGGGGAATTGCAATGCAACGCGAGATGATAAGAAAGCTTGATCTACACTGGGTAGTCTGACTTGAGAGCTCAAAAAAAAAAAAGAGAAGTTTTAATGAGAGAGGACGTGAAGGATGGGAGATCAAAGTAAGACTAGGAGAGAGAAGATGAAGATGTACACCTACGTGACCCTAAGGGTTAGATTAGAGATTTATAGTTGGTGAATGAGAAGTCAAAGTCAGATTGTATAAGGTGTTACCATAAAATATGGAATTGAAAAATGGGCTTCTGAAGACGGATACTTCTTATCGGGATGGTAGAACACTTAGCGTAGTGGGACTTCCATGCAAAAGAAGGTGAAACATGGAGTGTTTTTTAAATCTAGATAAAACTGCCTGTTTTTAAGAATCATTATTTCTCAGTCATTTCTTATTAGTATCAAATGTTTTTCAAAAAATCGCTCTAATCAAATTCACTCCACTTGTCCTTTTTCAAAACCATTTTGGAATTTTAACAACAAGAAGTTCAAACCACATTTTACACTAAATGATCTTCTGAAAGCACACATCATGAGCAGAATCGTAGATCCATCCTAAATCATTCCATAAAGCAAAAGATTTTAGCTTCCAGGGTTTGCAAAGAGAACGATGAGGTCAAAATCAGGTTAGGCTCAGTGTGAAGCGCATTGTCTGGCCACTCCATGACCCCAAACAAAGCCAAAAACAGGTCGGCACTTACTTGGCCGCTTCCTCTTTGCTTTCATGTCTATGACAGCTGGACCTGAGTCAATGAAGAGATGCAGGAGTGCACGGGGAGAAAACGGCTTCCGTGCCCACATGACGTGCTAACCTGTGGCACCTGACGAGAGAAAAAAAAAAAAAAGTCGGGTCGTCGGGTCGGAAGGAGTGAAAAGAGCTGCAGTGTAAGCAATTCAAATAGATTTTAAGTAACATTTGATGAGATGCTGAATCTAGGTGTAGGCTTTTTATTCAGATGACTCTTGAAATCAGTGTCACAAATCATAGCAGACAAAAACAAGATACAAGACAAAGCAACAATACTAAAATAATACAAGGCGGCATCATCAATTCCAGAATACCTGCGGGATCAGAGTGGATCTCGGTTGAAATAATAAAAAAAAAAAGTCACTTGGGAAAACAAAGGGAATCGCAGCTGAGTACTGAAGGCAGTAGCAGTAGCAGTAACCCAAGGCTTTGCTAGGAACAAAAGGAGTACGTAGATACTGGGGATATGCAGACTGACTACAAATGCTTTATTTGAAATGAACACATAATTCATTCTAAAAAAGACCCAAATACAGATAAGAATAGGGTATAATTACTAATATTATGTTTTATAAAGCTTCCTAGAAAGGTTCTCAGGGCATCTGATTGAGATTAAAGATGTGCATCAAGCCTGGGATTGCATTGCCTTAAAAAGTTGGGAAGGTTTTACTTTCATAAGGGCGTGAGTGAGAGGTTAGTTATGAAGCTTGTGGGAAACATAAATATCTGGAGCTTTGCGCTGTTCTTAACATGCATTATACAACAGTTAGTTCAGACTGAGTAATCTGATTGGACAAGAGGAATTACATGATTGCTGATATTAGAATATAATATCACTCTGCTTTACATTATAATTATAATATTCTATGAACTGTTATTTAGACTATATTAAAGTCTGTTATCTACGTTAGATTGGGCGACACGGTGGCTGGGTGGGTAGCACCGTCGCCTCACAGCAAGAAGGTCCTGGGTTCGATTCCCAGGATGGGTCCTTTCTGTGTGGAGTCTGCATGTCCTCCCCGTGTCCGCATGGGTTTACTCCAGGTACTCCGGTTTCCTCCCACTGTCCAATCGCCCAATCTAACATAGATAACAATCTTTAATGTAGTCTAATTAACGGTTAATAGAATATTCCTGTAAAGCAGAGTGACACATGTATTCCCTGTTCTGTTATATTCTAATATCAGCACTTATGTAATTCCTCTTGTCCAATCAGATTACTCAGTCTGAACTAACTTTTGTATAATGCATGTTAAGAACAGCGCACAGCTCCAGATATTCATGTTTCCAACAAGCTTCATATCTAACCTCTCACTCACGCCCTTATGAAAGTAAAACCTTCCCAACTTTTTAATGCAATGCAATCCCAGGCTTGATGCACACCTTTAGTCTCAATCAGATGCCCTGAGAACCTTTCTAGGAAGCTTTATAAAACATAATATTAGTAATGATTAGTAATGCCAATGCACATTAGGTTGATTGGCGTCTCTAAAGTGGCCCTAGTGTGTGAATGTGTGCGTGTGTGTATGAGTCTGTGTGAGTGTGTGTGTGTGTGTGCCCTACAATGGAATGGAGCCCTGTCTAGGGTTGTTCCTGCCTTGCGCCCTAAGCTGCCGGCTAGGCACCAGCTCTCCCGTGACCCTGAAATAGGAATAAGCAGTTAAGAAAATGAAATGAAGTATTACATTTATTCAATGTATGATTCATCGATTTCTTGTAGACCTACACAAAGTAGCAAGTTAGTGCACAAGAAAACGTTATGTGTTGCTTGGTAACAGTCTAGACCCAGGGGTTTAAATCTGTATATTGATCCAGATGTGGAAATCTGAAGCACCAAACAATACAGATACAAATAATGGCATTGTCTTAAACACCTAATACAATCTAATTAAAGAGAAACACGGAGTACGGGAACACAATCAGGGAGAGTAATGTGACGAGGGTGAAGACAGGACCTAAATAAAAGAGAGAACAAAACAGATGTGGTAGATCCGTAGTGAGAGTAATTACAGTATGGCCTTTGCATTGCAAATTCATGATAACTTGCATGAACAAGCTTGCACTGAAAGCTTGACGTTGTCTGAAAATGGAAACTTGACAAATATTTCATATATAACATATATTATATGTTTCATGTAAGAGAAAGAGATTTGCAGTTTTGAGTTGCCGTGATGTTTAATTTCCTGTTATATGAGAATGTAATACTGACATTTCAGCTAATTGGCAAGATCATATAACATTTTACAACATAATTAAGGTTTGCTGCTGTAGATTTGATATCAGATTTTGATATAGATGGACTATATGAAAACTGTCAGTTCAGTATTTCAGGGAGGGTCACCTGTCACAATTCTTTTTTTATTTCATACCACATACACAGATAAATTCACATTTCAGATTGGATGGTATGTGTACAGTATATTGGATGTCACTGAGCCAATGCAGTCATGACTTTAGATGCAGTTGTGAATTATTGCTTCTGCATGTAATCATGTCAATGAGCATAAATAATGGTTTATAAATGGTTTACCCAAATGGTGATAACGAAATGAATACCTTACTGTATGTACTAAAGCGGTGCCTATTCATAGAGTACTTTGCAAATGTCTTAGGAACCTTTTGTTATTGGTGAGTTTTTTTTGAGTTCTGCATTTTTATTTCTTTTTTTAATAATTTCGTCATCTCCATTTCCCACCCATCAGTCCTTCCCCCATGTCACACGACGAGCTGCCAGCCAGGGAGGGTGAAGCCATCGCTTGCTTCCTCCGAAACACGTGACACAAGCCGCCGCATCTTTTCGATCTGCTGCTCATGCAAATTTCGGGAGTGGTGTAATGCAGTCGGAGGAAAGCGCTCCCGCCCACCTTTTGTATGTACGAGCTCACAGATGTCCGTGATTGGACAGGGTCGCTATGACTGACATGGGGGAGAGCGTGTACTGCCCCTCCCACCATGAGAGCACAGCCAATCAGCTATAGCATCACGAGTTCTGCATTATTGAGTCTATACAAAAAGATTTTATATTTCCAAATGTTACTTTTCCAATAAATAAATGTAATGTTACACAAAAATGTTTGTATGTCAGTAAAAAAAGCAACACATTACATAACAAACCACGTTTCAGACAAAAACATAATGAAGATAATGCGGCTCGGTTTTACATGCAAAAAAAAAAGTAAGTGTGACAGTCAAAGTCTCCAGAAGAGCTGAGGCAGATTCTCCAAGACACTCAGTAAAACATACCAGCTGTACATTACTGTACAGTATGATGCAGCACATGCAAAGACTTGCTCTAAAGCAAAGACCCCTTTAGAAATAATGAAGATATTTCTACAGAAAAAAAACTAATAAAGTGCAGAAAACAGTAATAAACTACAGGAAGTCAATATATGCTGTGCCTTTTTCTTAAACAGTGTTCCCAGGTGTTTCACAATGTGTGCAATTTTATAAGGAAATTAGCTTTTACTGAGCATCTTGGAGAATATGCCACAGCTCTTGCTTTTTTTCGTTTTCAGCTTCTTGTGTTCAATTCAATGTTACTTGAAAGGAAGAACTTCAAGATAGATAGCTTAACAAAGGTCCCTTACAGCTTAACATAACAAAAAAATAAAAAAGTGTGACTGACTGATATAACTGCGTAAATCTATAGTGCAGGAGCAGGATGTTCTGCTGTTGTGTGGAGAATTGACATTAACTGCACTGCACTGGTTTCCACCCTGTATATAAAGATACAAACAATAGATATACTAATCGCTTAAACAGTTGTCTGTCCGGATTCACTTAAAGCTTATTAATACTGTATAAAGCTTACTAATAATGTAGTATGTTTTTATTTATGCCAGTCAGCACATAGTATACAAGAACTACAGTAAAAGGTTTGGTTAGATTTCCAAGTGATTATCTGCCATTAACCCAGGTGTGCGCAAACAAAACGATATATGAGTAACATTACTTCACCACAGAATATGACTCACCAGCTACATAACTCTCAAAACTGTTAACATTTCCCCAATAAGCTCTGGCCCACTTGCACAACAAGGTATTATTCATTCATTCATTCATTTTCTTGACTGCTTATTCCTTTTCAGGGTCACGGGAGAGCCGGTGCCTAGCCGGCAGCA
>JAOVVG010000028.1:5589504-5602186 GCA_028566375.1 Leptodoras nelsoni
ACAAGCTCAGGCTCCTTCCCCCCCAGTGAGGAGACGTTCCACGTCCCAACAGCTAGCCGCTGTGTCCGGGGATCGAGTCGACCCCGCCCTCGACTGCCACCCAATCCACATAGCACCCGGCCCCAATGGATTCCTCTGCGGGTAGTGGGTCCACAAGAAGAATGGCTCACATTGCCTTTTCTGGCTGAGCCCACCAGGCGCTCGCTCCCGAGCCCCGACATCAGGCCTGGCTCCAGGGTGGGGCCCCGGCTGCGCTGTACCGGGCGGAGTAGCGGGTCCTTTCGTATGGTCTTTCATTGAGGCTTTTGAACTGCTCCTAGTCGGGCCAATCACCTTGGACCTGTTTGCCTTGGGAAACCCTGACAGGGGGATAATACCCCCCGGCAACATAGCTCCTCGGATCATTTTGGCCCTCAAAGCCCTCCACCACGATAAGGTGGCAGTTCAAGGAGGGGCTTATTGCATGTGTTTTGATTTTTAATTTTTTTTCCCCTCCTTGCCAAATTCTCTGAAAAAGCCCCTGCCAAGTTTATCGATAATAAGTCCCATGCACATGGATCCTTATTTTGTTTATCTGAGCCCTCCATAACAGATTCATAAGAGATATTTACAGGTTAGAGTTTTTAATTAATAAATTTATTTTAATTAAGTTAATTTATAATTTACACTTTATAATTTTGCTACCATGATAATGAGAACCTAACAAAACATATAACACCTCACACAAATGCACTACCCTCCCTGTTTCCTCTGCAGCTCATGTAAAATTCTCTAGATCTATTTCAGATGTTGAGCGAGATGGTGCGAATGCACGTGCGTTTGAACTCTGAAGAACGGGAACAAATGTGTGTCACGTTCATGAAACATTCATTCTATTTCTTGCAAGGGTTTTGCATTTCTTGCCTTTCATTGTTTCTCAGACAGCTGTGGAAACAGGAACTGTAATACCCCCCCAACCCCCCCACCCCTTAATCATCTTCTTTCTGAACCTTTCCTTTCTGTTTCCTGGGAGGAATGGGAAGCCGGAGTTTCTGAGTCTTTGTTCAATATAAAAGATAGAGCATTCAGTCTATTGCCTGCTTTTCTGTGTGCTATATAGGAATAAATATTGCACAATTTAAAAGTTGGGTCACATTGAACATTGAGTGTGCTGTATTCAGCTATAAATTTATCAACTAAAAGTGCTTTAACCATAAACTTATTTTGGGAGATTCAAGCATTACATATGGTGCTGTCTGTAAGTAATTACATCGGGTTTTTTTGTCTCTGTACTACAGCCAATGATTAGGTCCTAGAACTAAAATGAGAACAGTCACACTTCAATTCAATTCAGTTTTAACCAGCGGACTTCTACACAAAGCAGCTTTACAGAAGCGTATACATTCCGTATATGCATTTTAAATATATAAATGGATCCCTAATGAGCAAGCCAGAGATTGTGGTGGCAATGAAATCTCCCTGAGACAGTATATAAGGAAGAAACCTTGAGAGAAATCCTTAACTGGGTGACACTGTATAATGCAGAATTATCTAAAAGCCAAGATAACCAAGATATTAATTATAGTTTTAACATAAAGTCTATTTTTTTTTAAGTTATCACCTGTTCACAGATTGAGATTGAGTGCAAAACTGTTTGTGGCAATGGCAGCCCTAAAGATATGACAGCAATTGCAGTCCTAAACCATCATAGCAAAACTGTTTGTAATCAATTGCAGTCCAAAGCAATCTTCATGGTTTCTAAGTGGTACCATCCACGGTAATCTCATGTATCATTAAGCTGTCCATATGGGGCCATCTTCAGCAGCGCAGAGTGCTTTCCAAGTGATGAGAACTCCAACCAGAAGTAGGATGGATCAGGCAGGTCCAGAGAGCAGAAGGGGCCAGGATCATTGGAATTCCTTTTGTTTTTTAACTAATCTTAAAAGAGATGGGAAAACAAAGGCTTATATGAGTTTATTGCTGTTATACACCACAAGGGCAAAAAGATATGGCAACCTCACTCTCGCCCCATATTTACAGTTATATTTACAGTATGTTTATGGCATTTGGCAGATCCATAGCAATGTACATACGTCTCTATCAATAATTACATTCTCATACTAGTTCACTAGGTCAGAGACTAAGAGTATACTCTCTGTCTAACCCCTGTACAAACCCCATTTACAAAAAAAGTTGGGACACTTTGTAAAAACGCAATGAAAAGTTACTTGAACAATTGCTTAAGAGACAAAAGGATAAAGAAATTATTTTTCAGTGATTTCAATGATTACCATTATTTTATTTGTTAAATATAGAAATTTATCAAAAAACATTGGGACAGAGGCAAAATACGACAAGTAACACAACTAGTAAAAACTAGCAGTTTAACTGGTAACAGGTGAGACCATCAAAATGGGTCCTGGTTGACTTTGAGCCAAACTTCATGAGAGAATCAGTCAGCTCAAATACGATGTTTCTCAGTGCAAGATTGCAAAGAATTTAGGTCTTTCACCATCTACAGTTCATAACATCATGAAAAGGTTCAGGGAGTCTGGGGAAATCTTGGTGTGTGAATCCTAAGGACAGAAATTGCTGCTGATTGTGTGTGGCCATTGAGCCATCAGGTGGTATTGTTTGAGAAACCATTATGCCACCATGATGGACATAGCCACATGGGTTCGGAAGTAAAATAATTGTCACTTAACACAGCTCACCTCTGTATCAAGAAATGCAACCTGGAAGTGTACTCATGCAATCCATATGGAATCCATATATTAAATTTGTGCATAAATACTAGTGTGTTCTCTGGGCCCGAAGTCATCTGAGATGGACCGAAAGACAGTGGAAATGCATTCTGTTGTCAGACAAGTTCACCTTTCGGCTTGGTTTTGGGAAAAACAGACTTTGGATTCTACATGCCAAAGATTAAAAAAGACTATGCTGACTCATACCAAAAAAGTGTGAAAACCAGAATCTGTGATGGCATGGGGGTGCATCAGTGCCCACAGCATATGTATGTGGTATATTGGTATTTTGTATGTTGCTGTCAAGACAACGTCTTTTCTAAGGACAAAATCTGGCTTCATTCCTCATGAATTACAACAGTGTGGCTTTCATAGACATAGAGGGTGTGTACTTGACTGGGCTGCCTGCAGTCCAGATCTGTCCCCTATTGATAAATGTACGTATCATGAAGAAGAGAATCAGACACAAACAAGAGCAGACTGTTGGGCTGCACAGCTAGAATGGTCAAATATTCCAACTGCAGCAATTACTATTGACAATTCAAACTAAAAGAAAAGGTGATGCGACCCAGTGGTAAACACGCCTCTGTCCCAACTTCTTTCTAGAAAAATTCTTCTAAAAAATTATTTTAATGACTGAATACACTGAAATTTTTTTAAAGGTTCAAACTAATTAACAAATCACCAATTTCAGTTTTTATTGTATTTTTAGAACATTTCTGGAAATGGGGATTGTATAAAGACAAAACAAGACAATGCAAACTTAAAAAAATAAATAAATACATAAAATAAAATGCTGAAGAGGTGTTTAAATACACACAATGACTCAGCAGTACTGACATCTAGAGGAAGTTCATTGCACCACCTACACACCAGCACAGAGAAGAGCTTTGATGCATATCTTTCTGGTACCCTGAGAGATGATGGGGTCAACCAAGCAATTCTAGATAATTGAAGGGGCTGTGCTGCAGTACAGGGTGATAATTGCTTTAAGGTAGGTGGGTGCTGCTCTGTTTTTGGCTTTGTAAGAAACCAGGTTGCAGCTACAGGGAGCCAGTGGAGGTCATGGGTATGCGGTAGCAATGGGGTAATTGGGAAGGTTGAAAACCTTGTTGAACATTCCATCCCAGATTTAGTTCCTTCTTTCTGTTATAATAACTTAACTTTGACTGTTCTGAGAAGGCATTGCACTGGATTGTGGAGTGTGGCTGTGTGGATTTGCCTATTCAGCCACAAGAGCCCTGTTGAGGTCAGGCACTGATGTTGGGTGAGAAGGCTAAATTCATCCCAAAAGTGATCACTTGGGTTGAGGGCAGGGCTCTGTGCAGACCATTCAAGTTCTTCTACTCTAAATTGGCAAACCCATGTCTGTATGGTCCTCATTTGTTTTAGACAATTGTGTGCTTCCTTTGTGGCAACAGTTTGTAGAAGGCCCATGTATTGGTGTGACAGTCTTATTTTATTCCTATTACAGTTGTATTTTATTCCTTACATAACACAGCAGTGACTAAAAATGAAATAATAAACAGCTCCCAATACGACTCAGTTACTCAGTAAGTATATTTGGTGTTCGTTATTAAGTAATCGCCACGGACAGAAGCTTATATTTGTCTTGTAGTACTATTTCATAACTACTGATTGATGACTGAATGTATGACTCTGATTCTATGATTCCCAATTGCTGAGTAATACCCTCTGATGATTTATAACTGATCCCTATTCCCTTTATTGACTCTACATTGAGACTTTATCGACATTCATATTAAATTCTTAAGTTGAGAGACAACTGTAAGATCATCTGGTGCTTTTACTTTGTGAAATGAACAGTAGCTTTACAAATTATTCCTCCAGATTCCTAAAACTGAAACCGATTCCTTCATCATGACACAAATATCATTATTAAATGGTATGAGAATGAGATGACATGGAACACACGCTACCAGTAAAGATCTTTATGATGTTTATGATGGATTTGGGGAAACTAAGCTCCATACTAAAATGAATAGATATAGTAATATAATATGTGGAAGGCTGTATATTCTTGAAAGTAAACACTGTGCTATCTTAAAGGAACCTAACTCTGTTTCTCGCTGTACTTTTTACAATGACAATGCTGTTAATGATCTGAATGCTTGGGTTTGCATAATTGTGTCAGTGTGATTTTGCCACTTGTATCAAGACAACCAAAAGCTTACACATTTTTATGTTTTGACAGAAAAGAGCTGCACTGTACTTCTGCAAAGCAATTAAAATTAACAAGAGGTTCCTGGGCCAAATGCCATTCAATTATTGTAAGCAAAATCTTTGCAACTTTATTTGTGATCATAATCCAAACCCATAATCAGTCCATAAATGGTGCAACACATGTCACTTTGACAAAAATAGTTCAAATGCCATTGAGTTGAATTTGACTGGCAGGGTTTTCTATATCATAAGCTTTCTTGGATGTAAATTTACCAATTAGAAGTATAAAATTTTAAGTCAGAAGGTCAGAATAACAGATATGCTACTCTGAAATGTACTTAATATGTGCAGGATCTTGTTCCATTAGCCCTTGATACTGTATATTGGTGACTTCTACTTTCTCTCCCACTTAGGTCAGCCCCATTTAATTCTTCATGCCCTGTAATGACAGCGTAATTACTTTATAATTTAAGATCCAGCCACTCATGGTTCCCAACAATTACTTGGTACTATGCATAGCCATTACAGCCACTTTGTTGCCATTAAACTGGACCCAGTGAACTTATAATCACAGCTCAGACAAAAAGAAAAACACCAGAATAATGGCATTATTAAAGAGCATCAGAATATTACTGATGATCTGGGTGAAAGAGAAAAATGGGACTCCTTCACGAGCATGGAGATCATTTTTTTAGTTAACTTTCAAAGGGTAAGAAAACATTCAGGAAACTGGAGGTAATATATTTCCATTCTGTTGAAATTAAACACTGTGGAAGGATTTAGGTATAATAATATATAATGACACAATAATTTCTAACAATTTACATTACAATTCAGGCATAGACTTTTTATAGTCACATTTTTACACATCCAGGCAGCATTTCCATGAAATCCAGTGAAATCTTTCTATTACTTGAATTCCTATGATGATTAAAAAAACCTCAGTAGCTACAGCTTTACAGTTTTCCAATATGTGTGTCTTTTAGCGTATTAATTTAAAACATCAACAGTTTATCAAGGGGGCACAGTGGTGTAGTGGGTAGGGCTGTTGCCTTGCAGCTCTAGGATGCCTTAATCAATATTTAAAATCAACACAATGGACTAAATATAATCAGATAGAGTATAATGAATAGTATGAATATTGCAGTTTTGAATGGTACAGCTTTGGGTATGAAGTGGGGCTGGCAGTCATAGTCATATCGTGTCATGGGCATTTGAAATACTGCTTGACCATTGGTTATACTGGACTTTTTAACCAACATCTGACTTCAGATGGGATATACTATACATTACCTGGTTATCTCTGCTGTTCATTTTACAGAAGGCAAATTATGGCATTGCCATTCCAGATTTTTGTATGCATAATGTGTGAAAATTATGGATTCAGACTAAAACCCCAGTGGTACATCACTAATATACAGTGCATTACCACATCTTCCCATGTAAGACAATACCAATAGGAAAAAAAAACGAGTCAATAGTCAAACATGAAGAGAGATTATTTAGGATCTGATGATACTAAATACTAAAGCTGCAGTGGGTATGGATGCACAGTTACTGTTCCCAATCAGAAAGAGTTTAAAGTAGAACCTAAGAACGCTTAAATATCCAAGGAATAATAACCAAGAATGCATTTTAAGTATATATAAAAGTGCCATGAGTTTAGAAACTATATTAACATGATTTTAGGAAACCTGGGCTTAGATTTCTTATCAGCTTTCCTCCCAGTCACTGTTTTATGCCACAGTGAGTTGAGTTCAGGCATACGTATGATGAGATGCTGCTCACATGTATAATTCAATAATATTTCATCCTCTATCTTTCATATTTGGACCTAAGAGCCAGTCAAGCTTCATGCACAGTAGCAGATGAGACACTCAGATTTGCTGGAGGCAAGTAGGAAGTGGTGATTAAAGACTGCCGAGACCCTTTAAACTATAATCAGAGTGAAAAAGGTTATCAGAGGCAGAACACCCCATTGACATACACTCACTTAGATAAAAGTACAACCAGATGCTCAGATCTTTGATCTCTGCAATATTTTGATCTAAATGGAAAAAGATGACCAGGATTACAAATGATTTCTCCATAACATGCTGCTTGAAAACCATTTTCTCTGTTTTTTGACATATTAAGAAAATGTTAAGCCATGATCTAACCTAGCTCAAAGTGGAGGATGTGAATATGATAAGCCCCCCAATTCAATAACCGCACTTCCTTAACAGTACTGACTGTGACATTAAGTAAATAGCTTTAAACAAAAGTGATACAGCTTCCAAATTCATAAAAAGCATGCCATTGTGACTAATCACTACAGAAATGAATAGTTTTACTGTAAAGGGGCACACAGCGGGGGAAGATTACACTGTGGCGTGAAATTTGAACAAGAGCGAGGTGGTGCACGGTGAGAATGATGATGTGAATGCCATTGATTCCACAGAGGATGAATACAAAGAACATCAGGGCGCTCCTTTTGCAACTTTCTTGCCTGTGTGGGATCAAGAGTAACCTGGGATCTCTAATCTTGATATCATTATCTTGGTACTGTACTATTTAGGCTGTGCCATACACTCTGAAGTACCACAAAAACTGGTACTGGAGCCTGAGCAAAATACATAGCAGTACCACCTATGCATATCATTGGTTGTATCCACTAGTGTGTATATAAAGTTAATCCACGAAGATTCTAGAGCTGTTTCCACCATGAGAATGGCAAGTTATCACAATTTTGCGATTTTCAACACAGTTTAATAGTTGGAGCTTGTGAGACGGGTCATAACATTTTGGAGATAGAAGCAAAGTTTAGATTTTCAATAATGAGCATTTTAAGGGTGTACCATGACTACAAGAATTATTTCATAACTTCGAACTTATTACAGCAATGTGGCTGTAAAAAGACTCTGGGTGAACGTGACCAGCATTGGCTGGCAAGAATTGTTTTACACGATAGGTGTACAACACTGCCACAAGTAACATCAGAATTCAATACCGTGGCCTCAACAAACATCAGCATGAACACTGTGCAACGTTCCCTCCAAGATCCCATGGGGGACCTTCCAAGTATTAACTGCTATACCAGTTTTTCTGGTACTTCAGTGTACAGTATGCTTGTAACTAGATGTGAATATTCACTCAGAGCTGGTAATGTTACAGTTTCCCAGACAATAACAAGGTCTCATGTGTCTCATGCATTTATGTGTAAGTCTCATATGGAAGAAAAGCGTATCTGAAATTATAGGAGAAATGTTTAACAAGAATTTATTTCCTAATACAAGCAGAAACACTTAAATGTACATGCTGAATTTATTAAAGCACATCCAAGTATCACACTCTAAATCAATGCCTGAGGACAAAACACAGGCAGGCAATAAAGGCAGACAGATCTACTGCATAATTGTAATACATACAGACAAGGGTCAAAACAACATTACAACTGCAACATAGCCTTGATGAGAAAGAGTTGATATATAAAGAAAAAACTAGAATGAAGAACAAGAATGAAGGTAACTAGAATGTGAAGCACACTGCTATTGCTTGGAACTGCTGATGCACACAAAGACACCACAAGGGCTGTGTATAAAATGGCAGGCTGCGTATACTACTTATAGTAAATCAGATACATAGTACATGTACAGGAATATTTCCAGGGCAGCAAAAATACCCAAATTAGCCATCCCTCAATGTGCCTCAATCCTTTCATTTCTACCATTTCCAATGTAGTGACAAATGCTTTACACATACATGTGCTTTTTTTTCCAAGTATCATGTTGTAGGTAACAACAAGCTAGTGTTACGTGAACAAATGAATCCTGTGAGCAATTACTAAGTTGCTTGCTGCTGTAGTGATGTAGTGATAAACACCAATAAATAGCTATTAATGAGTTTTATATAGTTACATATATTATCATTACTACGTGTACATTGGATTCTGTTCCAAGCACATGATAAAGTAGGTGATAAAGATTTAATTATGAGGTTTAAATATAAACAATATAGTAATAATTAGCTAATGGTTTTATAACAATGAAATAATAAATGCATAACCCTTAGAGCATCAGGAAATAATGGTGTGTATACATAAACAGCCTCTGATGTAAAGTGTGTACATCTGAAGGCACTGATGAGACTTCAGAGCAGCCCCAAGAATGGCCAGAGCATCCACAGCTACTTCAGGAACAGCGGTGACACAAGACATGTGGCAGGGCATCCAGGTCATCACTAACTACAGGACTACAACACCTGCCTATGACAGTGATGTGTCCCTTTGAGATGTGCTGAACAACTTCTATTCTCAGTTTGAGGCACAGAAATATGTGACCACGAAAAAGACCAATGACCTCCTCCAAATGACCAGGTGCTTCATCTCACCACATTCAAATTTACAAAAACTCTGCACAGAGTTAACCCACAAAAAGCTGCTGGACCATAAATATTCCTGGCAGAGTCTCAGAGAATGTGCAGACCAGCTGATGGATGTTCTCAAGTTGACCATCATCGGCCGCCCCGTCCTACTTATGCCCTTTGTCATGAAGTGCTTCGAGAGGCTGGTCATGAGACACATCAAGACCCTGCTGTCCCCCTCACTGGACCCCCCTAACTGTTCTACAGATGACGCCATAGCTACCACTCTCCATCTGGCTCAATCACCTGGACAAGAAGGATGCGTATGTTCAAATGCTGTTCATAGGCTTCACTTCAGTATTCAGTCCTGCATAACCTCACTGAGCAATGGGTCTCCTCAGGGTTGGGTGCTCCGTCCACTACTGTTTACGCTGCTGACACATGACTGTGCCGCAATACACAGCCGGAAGCACATCATCAAGTTCACTGATCACACAACCGTGGTGGGTCTCATCAGCAAGAACAAAGAGTCAGTATACAGAGAGGAGGTGCAATGGCTAACGGACTGGTGTAGAGTCAACAATCTGTCTCTGAGCGTAGGCAAAACTAAAGATCTGGTTGTTGAATCTGTGACAAACTCAGAATGACCAGTCTCTATTGAATATTAACAGCTCTTCTATGGAGATCATCAAGAGCCCGAAATTTCTTGGTGTTCACCTAATGGAGAAGCTCTGCTGGTCCCTCAATAACAAAGCTCCATAACAAAGAAAGCCCAGTAGCATCTCTACTTTCTGCAAAGGCTGTGGAAATCTCCCACCTCCCATTCTCACCTCGTTCCACAGAGGGACGATCGAGAGCATCCTGAGCAGCTGCATCACTGTCTGGTTTGGAAATTGCACTGTCTTGGACTCCAAGACCCTGCAGAGGACAGCTGAGAAGATCGGCATCTCTCTCCCCTCCATCACAGACACCACATGCCTTAACCGCAAAGCCACCAACATGGCTTACACCACACACCCCTTACACCCCTCTTCACCCTCCTGCCATCTAGGAAAAGGTACCAACGCATTTAGGCCTTCACAACTTGACTGTGTAACATCATCTATCCACAAGCCATCAGACTCCTCAATAGCCAGAGACTGGATAAAATATTATACACAGATATACACACACATGTATGTCTTACTCTCCTTGTGAGGACCTTCCACTGACATAATTATTATTGCAGCTAATTAATGCTATGCCTAACCCTAACTTTAACCTCATTAAAGAAAAGACAACTTTTGGGCACTTTCATATTTTTATTGCTGTTAAAAACTACAACAAAACACGCACCTCCCTTATGGGGACCAGCAAAATATCAGATATTCCTATCCTAATGGGGACAATTGGACCACCATATAAACATAGCACAAAAAGTAAGGAAATTTGTTTTTGGTAGATTATTTCTTTGTTGTACCAATACAGCTTGGCAATAAATCTTATACCGTTGGAAAGCCTGTAAATTTCCCTTTTAAATGGTGCCAGATTTGTAAGGAATAAGCATTTGTGGGATGAGCAGTAGAGCTGAGAATGTGGGTTATTTGCCAAATCCTCTCTGTTATTGCCAAACAGCGTATATTGCCATTGACTCGTTTGGTGTTTGGTGGACTGGATGATTGAAATTTGAAGAAACAAGAGATCTTGGCAATTTATTCATTTAACAAACAGGAGCATCAGTAGCATATGGAAGAACGATAAACAACCACGACAGCTCGATCAGCCCACACTGCTGTGGGATGGCATCCCATTCTTCAACCAGCATTTGTCACAAGTCAGCCAACGTGGTTGTGTTGGTCGGTCACTCTGGCACAAACAGCATGCCATATCTCCGCAGTCTGGGACTGAACTCTATGCTCAAAGATGACAATGCTTGCCCCCACAGAACAGGGTTTATCAGAGACTACCTCCAGACTTTGGGAGTAGAGAGGATGGAATGGCCTGCCAGCAGTCCTGACCTCAACCCCATTGAAAACTTGTGTGATCAGCTTAGGCATGCTGATTGTGCCAGTGTGACCAACACAACCACGCTGGCTGACTTGTGACAAATGCTGGTTGAAGAATGGGATGCCATCCCACAACAGTGTGAACAGGTTTCTTTCTTTTTGTGCTATGTTTGCATAAAACGCACACACACACACACACACACACTCACATACACACATCCCACTGCAACTTTGTACAACTTTGAAAATGTTTACTGCTGCTTAAACTAGCTGCTAATTGTATTATCTGCACTGAAGCTGTATTAGCTGCACTGTTTTTGTCTTGCACTCTTCTGTACTGTCTGCTCTGTTTTTGTCCTACACGTTCTTGCACACATTTGCACACATGCACTTTATGTAGTATTACTTAGTTCTGTGCCTATTGTAGTCTTGTGTTGTTTTCTGTAGGTCCTGAAGAAATGTTGTTTCCTTTCACTCTGTACTGTACACACTGTTTATGACTGAAGTGACACTAAAAACCCCACTTGAACTTGAATAGCCATTAGTCATTTTAGTATCTTTTCAACTCATTCCATTATCAGTATCACTATAAAACTTTTGGCTAAGTATGTAACCCTATAGGTCAGTTTGTTTCCAGCACACCCAGGTTTAAACTGAAACCCTACTACAGGATATGTTATAAATAAAATTCCTATTGTCACCTGTAGTATGAAATATGGATCACGTGATTTTTTTTGGGAATTTATTTTTTGTTAATCTACATTCTGTAGGAAAAGACTATTTAGATTATTTTTATTAGTACTAAGCAATTTGTGGTATTATTTGGCAGAATTAGTTACACTAGTTGCATTAGTTAGAATCAACTTAAGTATTTGCATTATTAACAGCTATTCCTATATGAGGCAGAGGCTGGTAATGTTTACATTTTGTTATTTCTTCGTGTGCTAAGGATTAGTATTAATATATTGTTTATTTGGATAAATTAAGCTACACTACAAAAAGGCTGTGTGTGTGTGTGTGTGTATGTGTGTGTGTGTGTATAAACGCACACATACTTTCTGCAGTATTCTGAAAATGTAAAATAAAACATAATCCACTACTTTTGCATGACACTTTTATCTAAAGTGATGTACAATTGAGCCAGGGTACACAGTGAGAAGTTGAAAGCTAGGTGAAAGGTCATGTTCAAAGACCAAACCATGACAGCTTGGCAGCTTGTTGTGGGGTTTAAACACACAACTTCTTTTCTGTACCTCAGAGCTTAGCCATTCGGCCACCTCTACTGTTGAAATAATCTAAACTAACAGATGGATTTTAGTGTTATAGTAAACCATAGTTTTTATTAGCATATATATATATATAAATGTGTTAATTGTTATGCGGTAGTTTAAATGACTGTATAGGAGACGTAGATGCGGTAAAATCAGACGGTTTATTGAAAAGCTCTGT
>JAOVVG010000028.1:5632740-5646658 GCA_028566375.1 Leptodoras nelsoni
GGCACCGGCTCTCCCGTGACCCTGAAAAGGAATAAGCGGTCAAGAAAATGAATGAATGAATGAATGAATGAATGAAAGTTTCAAAATACTGCTGTTGTCGTGTTATGGATAAATTTTTTAGCCGATGTTATTATTTAGATTTTAAGTATTTGGTTAATTTATCAACAAAGAGGCTCCCTGACAATTTGATGTTTTCAGGCGTGTATGATCACACTAGCAGATGGTGTCAAGTACATCAAGCACGCTGCTGTTTCAATTGCAGAATGGCTGAACTGCATCCTCGGGAGTTTGTTCTAGCAGTATGCAAGTCCAAATTTGGTGTACTTTGTATATAAAATTGCCTATTCTGTAAACAGTTAAAGAATAGAATAGGAGTTTTATCAGGCCAGTTATGTCTTTACAAGCTAATCTAATAATAAAATGTGAACATTTGTATCAAGAATCCAGAAAAACATAGTGCTACAAAGTATTTTGGAAATGGCCATGAAAAAACCCCAGTAATTATGTAATAATGGGTTTTTATTGCTTGTAGATAGAGCCAAGAAAAGTGGTGAGAATGATTGGTCTTTAGGCACAGTCATGACTGTGATTGGTCTTTAGGAACGATGGTGACCAGTGACTCTTCATTGGGCATAATGATGGTGAGTGGTTGGTCGTTGTGTAACAATAGTGACCAGTGATTAGTCTTAAAGGTGATGTCGTTGAGTCCTCTGGAATCGGTTGCAGGGTTGGAATAGCTTATCTTTATTTTCACCAAAGTAGAATCTGGCCCAGCTGGAGAGGACAGACAGATGATATCTGCTCCCAGAGATTCCATAACATACTTCTTCATGGCATTGGTCTTGGGTCCCCAGAGGGTGAAGAGGTTCCCCTTAGGATGAGTGGTCCCTGGGAGAAGGCTCATTCAGTGATCATGTGGGCAGTAGGTAGAGTGGTTAGAGACATGGTTCCTGCCCGTTTGAAGACCCCCTTGAGATCCAGATAAACAGTCAGCACCCTCAAGATGCCTGGGAATTCAGAAGCCAAATCAGAGTCAGGTAGCAGAACATTTTTAAGACAATAGGCATGATAATCATCACACCATTGTAAAATGGCACTGGTGGCCCAGTTAATAACAGGATTGTGTTTAACTTGAAAGGATCGACCTAGGATGACGGGGATCTGAGATTTGCGAAAGTGGTGAGGAGATGGCTGTCAAGGGTACTGGCACATCTGATCACTCTAAAGGGGTGCTATAGATGTTGAGTTGGCATGCAAGTTGAGCAACCAGGAAGTTCTTGTTGGCCTGGGAGTTGAGAAACACAGCTACAGTGTGTGTGTGAACCCCTGGAGGTGCAGCTGAGTGTGAATTGGGAGGAACTGCTAAAAAGTTGAGCTTGGCCCAATAAAGTCTTCCTTGTCACTGATGAGCCTTTGCTTTTACTAGGCAGGAAGCCATAAAGTGTCTGATGCTGTGACACAGCAAGAAGCATGGTTGACTGGGTGTGGCTTGGGACACTGCAGCTGTGGTGCCTCAAGCTAACTGCATTGCAGTGAGGTGCTGTTCATTTGAACCATTAGCTGTCTAGCAATGAATTACAGCCACCTGAGACAAAAGGCTTTTTTCAACTTCAACAAGGCAAATAGAGAGCAGACAGAGACGAAATCAAGAACAGATCAGACACAGGTAGGCAATGAGCATAGAGGCGGGAGTGATCAGGCAAAGCACACTAAACAATCTGGCAGAGGAGTGCTGGCTGAAGGCTGGTATAAATACTGATGATGAAATGAGGAACAGGTGAGGGTGATGAAGGAGTCAGAGAGAAAGAGAGCACATGAGGGCAAGAATTAATAGCTGAGATGCTCAGTGACAATTCCACTTAAACACAAAGTGGAAAAGTGCCAAACATGTTTATCAGCGGTTCGTTTTTATTTTAGGCTGTAAAAATGAAACCATTCACATTCAGAGCCAAAACGCATCATTAACATTTTTAAAAGTAATGATTTGATGTAAATAAGATTTGCTTAGGACTTACTTAGGACACTGGTGCATCAACACTGTGTAGCATAAACTCGTGCTGTAAAATGTTATAGATGTGACTTGGCCATGGAGCTCACTGACCCATAAACTAGAATAATAAAACCAGAAAAATAAACTGGAATATAATTCTTAAATAATCGTTTGACAGTTGATATAACCATGTATCGCAAAAAATTCAACTGTTAAACATACATAACATGGGTTTAATGTTTAATATGGGTTTATCATCAATAAAATTAGTGTCTACACAAATTATCACATTTAAAAGCATCAACCTATATATATAACATATATAAAACAATAGAAAAAAATAATAATAGCATTTAAAACACTGAATTTAATACAAAACAAAGAAATTACCAATTGGAATGCATATTTTGAAAAGGAATGGAACAAGGAATATTTTAATGTCAGTGCAGTACATAAAATTTTTAAACTTTTTAATGCCAAAACTTTATTTTTTATTAAATTAACTGAATGTTTATTAAGGCATTTCAATGTCCTGTTATAACAAACAAAACAAACCACATATGTAATTTCTCCTCCATCACTTGCTTATTGCTGAATTTGTAAATCAGGTTGATCCATTCCAAGCTCCTTTACCCTTTCTCTTCTTCATTTCAGTGCCTTGTGAAAGTATTTTTTTTTTTTGACAATTTTCTTTCATTTAGAAGAAATGCTGCACTAACCTGAAACCTTGGTGGTCCAACTCCTCAGTGCCGGTCATCTAATAAGCTGACTAATGATTTGTCAGGAATACTACAATCACATGAAGTCCAAAAATAAAAATAAAATCAACACTGATACACTTACCAAAAAAAGGGTGTGTCCAGGGTGCACAGCCCTGCATCCTGTCTGAAAATAAGTAATAAATTAGACTACAAATTAGCTTAAGGTCACCTGCTTGCCAAAAGTTTAAGGTTTTGCATAGACATTTGTTTGGCCAGTAACCCACGCACAGGAACTATATGTATTCACAAAGAAATGAGCCAAAAACAAGTAAAAGTTTTGAAAATGTTTTAAATACATGTTAACATGACTACTAGGTGCATGGTATGACTAAATAATTTTTATTTCACAATTATTTTGCGATATATACAGTGCCTTGCAAAAGTGTTCATACCCCTTGACTTTTCCACATTTTTTCATGTTACACCCACAAACTTAAATCTATTTTGTATGTGATTTTGTAGACCAACACAAAGTAGCAAGTAAATGTGAAGTTAAACGAAACATAGTTTTCTACATTTTTAATAAATAAAAATCTGAAAAGTGTGGCATGCATTTGTATTCAGCCCCCCTGAGTCCATACTTTGTAGGACCACCTTTCACTGCAATAACAGCTGCAAGTCTTTTGGAGTATATCTCTACTAGCTTTGCACATCTACAGGCTGAACATTTTGCAAGCTCATTCAGATTGGATGGAGAGCATCTGTGAACAGCAATTTTCAAGTCTTGCCACAGATTCTCAATGGGGTTTAGGTCTGGACTTTGACTGGGCCATTCTAACACATGAATATGCTTTGATCTAAACCATTCCTTTGTAGCTCTGGCTGTATGTTTAGGGTCGTTGCCCTGCTGGAAGGTGAACCTCCGCTCCAGTCTCTTTTGCGGCCTCTAACAGGTTTTCCTCCAGGCCTGCCCTGTATTTAGCTCCACCCATCTTCCCATCAACTCCGACCAGCTTCCCTGTCCCTGCTGAAGAAATGCATCCCCACAGCATGATGCTGCCACCACCATGTTTCCCAGTGGGGATGGTGTGTACGCGGTGATGTGCAGTGTTTGTTTTCTGCTACACATAGCTCATAGTCTCATCTGACCAGAGCACCTTCTCCTGCATGTTTGCTGTGTTCTCTACATCGCATGTGGTAAACTGCAAGTGGGAACTGCTTTCTTCTCACCACTCTTTCATAAAGGCCAGATTTGTGGAGTACATGACTAATATTTGTCCTGTGGACAGATTCTCCCACCTGAGCTGCAGCTCCTCCAGAGTGACCAAGGGCCTCTTGGCTGCTTCTCTAATTAGTGCTCTCCTTGCCTGGGCTGTCAGTTTAGGTGAATGCCCATGTCTTGGTAGGTTTGCAGTTGTGCCATACTCCTTCATTTTCAGATGATGGACTGAACAGTTCTCCATGACATATTCATAGCTTGGGATATTTTTTTTATAACCTAACCCTGCTTTACACTTCACCACAACTTTATCCCTGCCCTGTCTGGTGTGTTCCTTGGATTTCATGATGCTGTTTGTCACTAATGTTCTCTAACATACCTCTAAGGCCTTCACAGAACAGCTGTAGTTACACTGAGAATAAATTACACACAGGTGGACTCTATTTACTAATCAGGTGACTTCTAAAGACAATTGGTCACATTGGATTTTATTTAGGGGTATCAGAGTACAGGGAGCTGAATACACACCACGCTTTTCATATTTGTATTTATAAAACATTTTGAAAGCTGTGTATCAATTTCTTTTCACTTGACAATTACGTGCTACTTTGTGTTGGTCTATCGCATAAAATCCCAATAAAATACATTTAGGTAATGTGAAAAAAATTTGAACATTTCAAGGGATATGAATACTTTTGCAAGGCACTGTAATTAACTTATGTTTAGCACATTTAAGCACACTTTAAGCAGCCTTCTCTGGATACCCCCTATTGTTCTGCCACCACTAAAGAGGCTTATAAGTGCTGTGCTCTTAACACAAGCTGAGAACACACATTGCTCTATTGTTCCCATGTCAAACTGGAAAATGGCAAATGATAATATTTTCTTAAAAACTCGAATCTATAATGGAATTCTCCCATTCTTGAAACAGTATAATAGGGACATTTTAACAAATTCTGTTTCTTGATGTATATGATACGTATATGGAATGCTGTGCACATTGCTGTGCAGAGTGTATGATATAAAAAGAGTGCAACTTTCTCTAAAATAAAGTGGTTACACACAACTAAACATAGACCTTACTGCAAATGTACAAACAGCTCTGTTTGTGAGAACAACTTTTTGTTTCCATGGTAAGATTGACCTTTTCATTGCCCAATAATGAATAAACAAACTAAGTCAGCCAGTTCATTAACCAGTGAAAATCAGTGACTAATGTCTGAACCTTATGAGATATCTGATCTGAGAATATAAAGATCAATCTGAAAAGCCCATATTGATAAGTAGGACAAATAGAAGCCTGTTTGAGAACTTTATTATTATTATTATTATCATCATCATCATCATCATCATCATTATTATTATTATTATTATGGATATCTTATGGATCTGTTATATCTGTTTTTCCCACTCACCTCTCTCTCTCTCTCTCTCTCTCTCTCTCTCTCCTCTCTGTTTATCCCATTAGTCAATACCTCTGTACTTTTCTTTCTCTGTTCCAACATTCCATGATACGATACTCACCCTGTGCCCCTCTTTCTCCTGTCCTACCCAGCAGTATTAATTTAAATTCAAAGTAATCACCGTGCACCGACACCCATTAAGAAGCTTGCTGAAACATCCCTCCTAATGCCCCTTCACACCAAAGTTCTGCACCTCACTGCTTTGATGCTTACAGACCTTTTTTATTTCTCCTAATGAATATTTAATCCACGACAGGCCTGTTTGGGTGAGATATTCTTGAAAGGAATGATGCATGTTAAACAAACACTTACTAACAGCAGAATTGATTCACTTGTAAAAAAAAAAAAAAAAAAAAAAGAGCGAGATAAATAACAGCAGTGGCTCCCGGATGAGCATATCTGACATAATGTGTGAAGAGGAAAAACAGACAGTACACTGATCTGATAGCAAATAATGAGCATGTTGATATGTGATTATTTGATAGTGACCAATCATTGGTGGAGATCTGTGGAGATTTTTTGCATAAATGAAATAAAAAACAATGTGTGTATGCCCTGGTAAAACAGAATCCATGTAATTACTCGACAATTAATTTTCACTAGTAAAAAACTTATTGTTACATATTACATAACCCCACAAAGCCATTTAAATGCCATATCTTCTGTGACATTGTATAAAGAAAGGCATCACTGCCAGCTAAAGATCCTCCTCTATAATAAGACACTGCTTTGTAGTTATAAAAGCAAGCCACAAAGGGCACATAGGGACGCTGACTCTGGCATTTAAACCTGCGTATGTTTTGTTTGCTGCAGGTGCAATTTGATCTTTCAGTCTGACCTGGGAACAGCTTTCCCGACCCTTGTCGTAATCTCTACAATTACCAGAAAGGAGTATGAAGCCGGTGCCTAATTAGAATTGAAGGTCATTTTTCACTCTGTTTTCCTCTCACATCTTTGTGGGAGCTGAATGACAAAAACAGGGGTGGCCAGATAGAGGCATCCAGGCTGTTCTGGCAGTCTGGATCCTCATAAACAATGCATGGACCTGGGGCTTTGAAGCCAGCACTTAGCTGGCTGGCCGCAGCAACAACTTCCCTGGGTTGTCACACTAGTGTTTCAAAGAGAGAAACACCACAAGCTGCTACACTAAGACGGTACAGTGGATATCTTCTATGAAGTGATCTCTTTGAGGACCTTTATGCTTAGATAGATCACTTTGTGAGCACTTCTGGGACAGGATCCATGTGGAAAGTTCATTTAAAAGGAATCCAAAATTTGTGTTTTTAGGCAGGCGATGATCCAACACAGTAATGACAACGATCATCAATCCAAAGAGTAGCCAAAGAGTTATGGAAATGGTCAAAACAGAGATTAGGCATGGCCTAACAGAGTGGCACAGCAGAAAAGATAGATAGATAGATAGATAGATAGATAGATTCAACTTTATTGTCATTACTCATTACAAGTACAAGGCAATGAAATGCAGTTAACATCTACATACAAATAGTAGAATAGAATAGAAATGCAAATAGTAGCATTGTGCAAGTGGGGGGAAGGAGGAAAAAAAAGTAAGTAAAAGGTATTGTGCAAATATGGATAGAGTGCAAGTGGTAGCATAGTGCAATTATGACAGCAATAAACATGTTGCATGGTTAAATACGTTACAAGTGTTTGCCCTTTTGTCAATTTGCAAGTCAGAATCCCGAAAATGCCACATGGCGGGAGCCAATGGAGTAAAGTTTGCCATGATTTCAGGTTGGGAGGTATGGCATAGTAGCCAGTTGGAGAGGTGTACCACTCTTCTCCAAGTGTGTTAGGCTGCCCTGTGACAAAGCATAATGTTGTCTGTCTTCATGTGTCTTGGTGGAAGTATGTTTTAGCATTTCCCATCCCTAATTGATATCTGTTGTGTGAGAAGGAAGAGCTGACTTGTGGGTGGGAACTGGCAGGTGACCAATTTGGGGAGGAGAATTCTCCATTCACCAGCAAAGCTCCACAACTAGAGACTTGGCAAAAATCCACTAGAGAGCATCTACTTATAGTATAGAAAGAAAAACCCGGAAGTAAACAGGAAATGAACAACTCTTGTGGCATTGATCTCTGATGGCGTTTAGGGGCATTCTCTTGGCCTGAGACTTTTATAATGTTTTTCCTGACTCAGTATCTTTTATCCCTATCAGGCTCTTGAGATCATCCAATCACTATGAGTCTATAGACACTAATTTTGCACACTCTCAGCTATTCCTCAGATATTAAGCAGAACGACACTGTCAGATTTTCCTGGCATGTTGATGGATGGTATCTGAGGGAATTTCATATTCTTTTCAGCCTTTGTCAGCCTAAATGCTTTTTGCACTAATGCTCAGCATCCAGATATCTGTATTCCTGGTTCCTTCCACCAAGTGTGAAACATTCAAAAACATGGAGCGAGAGAAAAATTGGGACTAGTGAAATAGTATGCAGGATTGTATGTATACATATATACAATTGTCATAGCTCAGTGACTACACTCCATAAGAAACAGGTGCCTGTGCTGAATACTGCTTGATAAGGATGCCTCTGCTAGATGTAATTACCTACAGGGTTCAGGTTTTATTATATGATGATGGAACGCAGACAACCTCCCTTAGTGTCATAACAGAGAGAGGCATTCATTCTTCTTACCTTCTATGGCTCACATACTCACGTGTTAATTGTGTCAGTTGATGCTGACTCCTTTACAATGAATTTTTTTTTTTTTTTACCACAAGTGACAAACGCAATGTGAACCCATGACTAATGAACTCTTCAACCGATAACTCCAAATCGGTGGAAGGAAGGATCGTGGAATCAAAACATGTTCTCATGATAGATAGCAACTAAAGCCTCCTGGGAAATGAACCTGTAGCGCACTACGTTATTGTTCTGAACCCCATTACTCTTAGTGGAAGATTGTTTTTAACCTAATCTGATCATGCATCACTCCAGACAGCTCATTACAATCTTTTCTACAGTAGACATTGTGGACCTTGGCACCTTGTCTACTTGCTTTTAAGCCTCCAGCTGCTAAAATGATAGCTTAAACTCGACAGGTTTCTTTTTGTCACATGGGGACAGTGCTTGGATCCTCCCTTTAGTTCTATTGTGTCCTTTTGCAAATTTTATGACTATTCATGCCCTTCAGTGCCAAGTTTAATCAGCGAGCTTTCTCCTCACAGTGAATGGCTTCCTTTGGTTGAGAAAGAGAGACTAAATTTATTTCAGGTGGACTATTTTCTCTATCTTATTCTGCCTTTGGAAAAAAAAGTAGGTGGACTAAGATATAGTACACTGTACAAAACTACAAATTACACAAACCAAATAGACAACAGAAGCAAACATGTAGTGTTTTATTGGTTTAATTCAAAGGGTCACATGTTTTTACACCAGATTTGGTACTTTATAGAAAAACAAAAGGACATGAAACAGCCTTGAAACACTTTCATATAATATCACAAACACCCATTACTGATTTCAATGTCTTGTCAGTAATTGAGTGAACTGCTTAATTGCTACACATGAACGGGGAGAAGCATTTGGATGTTTTATGCTTGAAAAGGGACTTAGGAATAAACAATCTAATTGTTTATCAGCATGTATGCAAATTCAGGCCTTTTGCATTTTATTGGAGTTATCCACCCAAACACCTTGGGTACAGAATGTAACTGAATGGAAACTGAATGGTGGCTTAGCTGCGCTTCATACAAATGCGACGGTAATTGGGTTTATTTAAGCAGTTAATTGTAAATTATAAAATGAAATTACCAACACAACCAACATTATTCCTACAATTATTATGAATCAGAAAGCACAGTTGCCTGGAAGCCATTTACTTTGAAAATATTGCTTTTTACAAAAGGGTCTGCTCCAGTCATAAACCGGAAAAGTGCATATGATTTTGGCAATTATTTCTGCCAGAAAAGACCTCTGAGTGAAACTAAAAAAAGGTAATCAAAAGACATTGAATGTTAAAAAAAAAAAAGGGGGTGGAGGTTTTGTGCAAGGAAAAGGATTAGGGTGAAATTGCACAGTCCTAATTCCCAACCATCGTCACTGCACCAGGAAGACTTTCAGTAGCACGAGAAGCTTGCTATGACCTTCGCCTAGTTTTCGCTGCAGGGGTGTGCCGATGGTCTGCCGGTGGTCTGTCAGGGGTCTACTGGTGGTCTGCCAGGGGTCTGCCAGGGGTCTGCCGGGGGTCTGTCAGGGGTCTGCTGGAGGTCTGCCGGTGGTATGCCAGTGCCTATTCCCAGCTGCAGATGTGAGCTCAGGGTTTTCCTCAAGCCGTCGTCCTGCGAGTTAAATTATACTCACATTAGATTGCTTTACTCAGTGGACCTTGTGAAAATGTGGCCTATTTTAAAACTAATTTGCTGCAATTATCCACTTTTCACATTTTAAGCTGTGAGAAAGGAGTGAACCAGATAAAGCTGCAACCCTGCCACGGACCTCATCTCATCATCCACTAGCATGATTAACCTGCTGTGTTCTTGTGTCCTGAGTTTCTGCACGTTCTCATTCAACACGGCAGGGCCAAGATGAAGTTTTTCATTCAAGATTTCATTCACTGCCTGGAACTCTGAAAGTAACACAAGAACAATGAATCAGACTGAAATAGTGTCAAAAAGAACAGGGGTGAGCACTCGTTAATTAAGGATGTAAGTGTACAGCAGAGAATGGCTAATAAGGAAGAATATTATTTTGCATGACTAGCCAGACAGAACTCTTTCAGAACTTTGCTCATTACTTTCTCAAGGGCACTGTGAATACACATGATGCCACTGACCATTTTCATTATGAAGATGATTATAAAAGAACTAATTATAGGTTGTAAATGCTTCTCTCTGTCCTTATGTACACAGTGTTTGGTTTGTATCTTGTTCCAGGGTGCTGGAGTGTTTAAATTGGGGTAATGTACAATTTCAGAGATAAACACCTGTTTAATTGGATTTAAGTGCAAATTCTATCAAGCGTGCTTCGACTTGTTGTATTTCATACAGGGTGGCAGGACTAGGGTATATCAAATCAGCTAAATCCTGAAATGTTAATGTCCTGCCACAGTGTTCGGTTTCAGCAAGGCTAATTAGCTTTGGGAGGGTGATAATGATATAACAACTGGAGAGGGGGGCATCTGAGCCATAATTGACAGATGCTAGGTGCCAGATCTCCTTCTCCTCCTTCTGCACCAGATTCTCCCAACTGCTGTGGATATAATCTGTCCTTACAGGGGGCTGGTCCACTGGAGTATCTAGACAGTGATTTCACTGATTCAAGGAGCCTAGGGAGGATGCTGTGCTCCATGGCCCAGACACTTCCAGAAGTAGTAGCAACAGTGTGGCAGTGTAATGCTCCAGGGAATAGTCAGGCTCACTGAATACTAAGCTGGTGTGTGTTGCTCACAAGGCTCAAGGAAACACAAGGGATTAACTAGCATTGAGTCATATGGCTGCACTATGAGGAGGGGAGGGGATGCTACACTATCCCCAGCAGCTGGGAGTGCATGAAATGGAAAATGACTGATTAGAGCTGATCTAATAGCTCCCGAGAGGATTCTTTTGTCTTCATTTGGTATTTAGTGCTGTAGAGGAAGGAAGTGTGGAGATTTATTTGAAGCATGCAGCAGATGTGATCATTTGCAGCCCATTCATAAAGGGCTCACAATTGCAAATTCACTACAATTTGGGTGACAAGTTATATTAAAACTTCCAAAGTTTGGCCCTGCACTGACTGTAATGCAGCATGAGTAGTAGTTAAAATGATTAAAATGCAGTTGGCTGGCTTCATGTGCTTCAGAGGATGTACAGGTTACACTTCAATCTTCCCAGTTGGTGGATGTTGTATGATAGGTGAGAGCTGGCTGGTGGGAAGGAATTGGCCAAATTAAGGAGAAACAGAAGGGGGAGCAGGTTAGGAAGATTTTGAAAATATGGACCAACCAGTATGTCTTTGGGGGGCATGTGGGAAAAATCACATTGCCATTGTTTGCTTAAATATATCCACATTTCTGATAAGATCAGGTTGGGATTCCAGTTTATGTGGCTTATTGTAGGAAAGGTTTTTTCAATGGTTCTGCTTTTGTTCATTTGGTACACTTGATGAAGCTCCTCAGATCTCTTTTGCTCTTTGCTTTACACCTAGCAGCTGTAATTTCCTGTATCTTTCCTGTAACTGTATCTTGTGTAGTTTTTGTGTAGTACTTTCTTTCAGGCTCTTCCCCAACACGCTGCATACAACTTTTACAGCCTATAAGAGAACGGCATGAAACCTGCTTACAGCACTACTTTTAAATCACTTTATTTCATGCTACACCAAGAAATGTCAATACAATTGTTGTCAGGGTAATGTAGTTACATGTCTTAAGGTTTTCAGGAGAAAGGGGGAAAAAATGAGAGGATGTGCAAATGCACCAAAGGCAAGAAATTCTTATAGTGATAAAATGTTTAAAATGCATTTAAAATCTCAGAGCAGTATCTGTTTTTCCTCTGTTTTTATTCAACCTACAGTGAAGCTAAGCACATCATTCACCTCTCACAGCACAGCTTTAATCCTTCCACTTCATTTTGTCCTTAGTGTTTGAAGCATAAATCAAGATCTCGGGCTTGGGAAGCGCTGTTCAAACTGATTTAAACGTGCTTTATACTGTGGAGTTTGATTGGATGTCCTACATAAAACAACAAAACATTTGTTGTTGTTTACAGGGTGGGATTATTTATACTAGTATTGAATTGAACTGAATTGAAATTGTCAAAAGAAAAAATGATAAATGATGTGTGTTGAGTCATTTTTTTAAAAGACTGTTTTTAAAAGATAAAATTCCTGAAAAATTATAATGACATGATCCCAGTGTCATAGTGCATTCTGATAGCATGCCCATTTAACTTTTCTTACCTTTCTGAAATAAAACAAACCCTGGAACATATTCACTCACTCACTCACTCACCCGTTCCCTCACTCACTCATTCATTCACTTACTCACCCGTTCCCTCACTCACTCACTCATTCATTCATTTATCTGTTCACTCACTTACTCACCCGTTCACTCACTCACTTATTCACCCGTTCACTCACCCACTCGCTCACTCATTCACTCACCCGTTCACTCACTCACTCACCTGTTCATCCACTCACCCGTTCACTCACTCACCCATTCACTCATTCACTCACCCATTCACTCACCCATTCACTCACTCACTCACCCGTTCACTCACCTGTTCACTCACTCACTCACCCGTTCACTCACTCACTCAATCACCCGTTCACTCACTCTCTCATTCATTCATTCACTCACCCGCTCACTCTCACTCACCCATTCACTTACTCACCTGTTCATTTACTCACTCACTCACCCGTTCACTCACTCACCTATTCACTTACTCATTCACTCACCTACTCACTCACTCACCCATCCACTCACTCACTCACACACCCTTTCACTCACTCACCCGTTCACTTACTCACCCGTTCACTCACCCATTCACTCACATACTTACTCACTCATTCACTCACTCACCCATTCACTCACCTACTCACTTACTCACTCACCCGTTCACTCATTCACCTACTCACTCACTCACTTACCTACTCACTCACCCATCCACTCACTCACTCACCCTTTCACTCACCTACTCACTCACTCATTCACTCACTTACCTATTCACTCACTCACTCATTCACTTACTCACTCACTCATTCACTCCTTCACTTACTCACTCACTCACTACCTCACTCACTTACTACCTCACTCACTACCTCACTCATTCAATTACTACCTCACTCCTTCACTCACTCACTTATTCCCTCATTAACTCGCTCACTCACTCCTTCACTTACTCACTCATTCACTTGCTCACATTTAGCATATGGAAATTTTCCACACAGCAGTGCTGCTGTGATTTGCGTCCAACGACGCCATGTGTCCTTGTTGAAAGATAGCTCCCTTGATTACTCCGTCGCTTTAGCTCACTTTAGAAAGCTTGCCAGAAAGCTGCACAGGGCATCTGTTAGAGACCAAATATGATGTAGAGTGAAGTAGCTGAAGGAGTTGTGGAAAATTATGTTCAGCTGTTAAAATGTCCATTCTAAAAGAAAAGCATATTTAAGTGTAGTTTTAAAAAGTGTACTTAATATAAAAAATACATACTTTATACATACTTTAATGCATACTTAATGCATTATTTCTGAAGAACATATGACAACTTAAGTGTATTTAAATTCTACTTAAGCTCTTTATAAATGTATAGTACAGGCCAAAAGTTTGGACACACCTCCTCATTCAATGCGTTTCCTTTATTTTTTTTATTCTTACTGAAGGCATCAAAACTATGAATGAACACGTGGAGTTATGTACTTAACAAAAAAGTGAAATAACTGAAAATGTTTATAAAAATAATATATAACATAACATAAATAATATAACATAAAATAATGTTTTATATTCTAGTTTCTTCAAAATTGCTCTGATTACTGCTTTGCACACTCTTGGCTTTCTCTCAATGAGCTTCAAGAGGTAGTCACCTGAAATGGTTTT
>JAOVVG010000028.1:5758819-5773763 GCA_028566375.1 Leptodoras nelsoni
GCTGGTCCAATTTAGCCATGAAGCCTCCCACACTAAAATGACAGGTGTTTCAGTTTCATTGTCTAACCCCTGTATATATAACTGTGGGTATACATTTAGGACTAACCACAGAAGCAGAACGTGAGTTAGAATTGCAGGATAAATCATGTGAAAATATTTTCTGGCATTTTAAAAGAATATACATCCATTCCATTTTGTGAATATTTAAATAATTGAGCACATGATTACAAGATAACTGAAGCTACTGGCACTGACCTTGTCCATTCAATTCATTCAGACATTTTCATAATTTAAAATTCAGACTGGTATAGACGATGTTCAATGTGATGTAGCGTTTAATGGTGATCTTTGAACTCGGAAAGCTATTGTAAGATTAACTTTTCCTGAGTTGCTTTTTGTGAATGTGTAGTCAAAAGACCATGACAATTTAGAAATAGGACAAGGACTTGGGCTGACGCTCAGTTCACAGCTGTCTTGTTGCAATGTTGAGATGATTCAGATTAGTGGATGGCTATTAGCTCTGCGATTTATAGTCCAGTGTGCAGTGAAGAATGAGACTGCCAAGGTGAACCTGTGTCAAACTGAAGGGGGTAATATGAGCAATATGGAAAAGAATATGGTTTACTTATAGTTATGAATTATAACTGTACTGTACTTTTCAAATACAAATTAGCTTATTTATTACGACTTTGATTTGGTTTCTGTTCTTGTGGATTTGTACATGTTCCATCTTCATTAAAACTCAGTTCCAGGACGTACAGTTGAAAATATTCAGATCTATCTGGTTATATTACAACTTCTGTTGGCCACACTGTCTTATCAGCCCTTTCTATATGAGTTTGCTGTCTCTGCGGTCACCGCTGCGCAGGTTTGAACGTGCCATGCCGGTTTATTTGTGACTGCGGTGCGAGAAACAATGGCTGCCCCGCTTGTGATTTGCAGGAAAGAAGAGCAGCATGTAGTGGTTTTGTTTTTTGTGGTCTGAGGGTATGTCTTTATCAGAGACTTTGTGCTCAGGATGGAGAAAGTTGATGTTGCCCCATCTCCTGTTTGGCCCCCTGATAGAACATTCACATCTGATGAAGAGGTGAAGACAGCAGTGTATTCGTGTCTCACATCTCAGCCTCAAACAAGAAATAAGAAAGCTTGTTGACAAATGGACAAGGTGTATTGAAAAGCAGGGAGGTTATATATTTATGTATATTGTCTTTTGACTTAGATGTCATTTAAAATTGATTAAATTGACGAAAAACGTGAAATTTCTAATTGAGAAGTATATAGTAGATAGGGCAGGGGTGGCTCAGTGGTTAAGGTGTTGGGTTACTGAATAGAAGGTTGGGGCTTCAAGCCCCAGCACCACCAAGCTGCCACTGTTGGGTCCTTGAGCAAGGCCCTTAACCCTCAACTGCTCAGTTGTATAAACGAGATTAATGTAAGTCACTCTGGATAAAGGTGTCTGCCAAATGCCATAAATGTAAATGTAAGTATTCACACCCCTTATTCAGTAGTTTGTAGATGCACCTTTGGTAGAAGTTACAATGTCGGGTGTTAATGAGGGCAAAGGGCAAAAATGCCCCAGTAAATCTCAAGAATGCCCTAACAAATTGGGATCGATGGGCAAAAACAACATCTTTATGAAGTGAAAGTCAGACATTTTTGTCCCTTGTGCTTGCACACAGTGAAATTGGACCTCCACATTTAACCCATCCATGCAGTGAGACACACCAGTGAACACACACTAGGGGGTAGTGAACACACATGCCTTTATGCATTAATTACTAATGTATAAACATTTTATAAATACCCATTTCTTGACAATAGAGGCAAAAGTTGCCTCTGAGATATTATATTTCCTACACTGGTAACAGCTTTGAGTCTTCTCCAGGTCTTCCTAAATATTAAGTGGGAATCAGATCTGGGTTTGCTGGGCCAGTCAAGGTCATTGAAGTCACTTCAAAGTTATCTTGGCTTGTATGCTTCATGTCCTCGTTGTGCTTTGAGTGAACATTCACCTGAGTCTGAGGCAACTTGACGCAGGTTTTTTTAAGGACGCTGTCACCATCATGCTTATCCGTAGAGATGTTATTACCCAGTTGTTTAAACATCATGCATGCATCTCCAGTGAAATGATGACGTTCACACTACAAATGTTATGTGGCCATTTTGCCACCTACTTAATGTAATTTAAGTGATTGGATCACAGTGGACATCTTAGACACATTGGACCCTGTTCACACCTGTACTCTGTGCTGTCCAGTTATGTTCAGCTCAGACCAGGACACGTTAATGCAAAGAACGAACAGGCCCATAGACTTTATGGCTTGGTTTTTGGTCTGACATGCTGCCGTCCACTCTGTGCTTTCGGCACAGCATGCATTGGGTCGAAAGCCATCTCGCCGGAAATGTTCTGGGGCGTTAGTATAGCTCTCAAAACTTCATCTTTAGATCCCACTTCTGATACCGATGTGACGTCAGCAGTGCAGTGCCTGGGAGCCATACTTCACCCAGCTGTGAGTGGCTAACTGTCATCGGCCACCATGACTGGACGCGGCGGAAAAGGCAAGACCATATCTACTGGTCTTATCGGCAGCTTAGTTAGTATATTAGTTAGTTTTCTTATTAACTTTGGGGCAATTACCGAATAACTCGTACTGAAGAATACTGGGCGTGAAAAAAAAATTCTTTTAGGTTTGCACCAGATCTGTATAGTTTAATTTTGACCTGTGAATTTGTGAGCCAGTAGAAAAGTAGAGTGCAGGACTGTGGGCTTCCAGGTCACTGAAAATGAGGAGGAAATGCTTGTTATTAAGTAGCACTCATGCCAGATTTTCACGTCACTGTTTTCTTACTGTTGCTTGGGGCACATCTGAAAGAAAAAGAAGTCTTTTCCACCAACGTGGGCAGAACTGTGGCTCGGTGGGTGGCACTGCTGCCTCACAGCAAGACGGTCCTGGGTTTGATCCCCAGGTGGGAGTGGTCTGGGTCCTTTCAGTGTGGAGTCTGGGTTTACTCCGGGTACTCTGGTTTTCTTCTACAGTCCAAAAACATGCGAGTTGGGGATACCAAATTGCCCAATGACTGTTTCAAAGATGAACTTGTGTATTGATGAAGGACTTGTATCAGTGTAACCTTGTCCTTTCAGGTATAGCCATTGATGCTGAAATTACATTTTTCCTCTCTGCTTGCTATGATTTCTTGTTAGCAATTCTTTCAATTCTGAAGTACATTTGCAAGCCAGGTTTGTAGCATTCACTAGAGAGTCTGGTATATTTTATTTTAAATCACATTTTGCTGTACAAGTCCCTAACAGGATATTATGCTAGTTGTATTCTTTGACACTGACTAATTTACAAATCGCTATTGTGAAATGCTCTGAATAAGGATGTCTACCAATTTCTAGTGGTCTTACATTTATATTCCCAGTGTGGGACAAAGGTAATTTGTGAATCGTCTTGGATCGATCTGTTGACTTAAGACAAACAGGAATGCTGAAAACTTGAAATTCTGGTTGGTTTTGCGAGAAAACACTGTGCCATATGTCTTTCATTCCTCTAAATTTTCAGCAAGCTTCTCCTCTTGGCCAGGCAGTCATCACTTGCAGCTTGCATAATCCGGGTCTCAGCAGTGTTCTTCTCATAATCATCCCATGAGCCCAGGGTTTTGGGCTCATTTCTGCAGTTGCTAAGATAATTGTGGCCTGCTGGGTTTGCTAGGTCACAGACGGAGCACTCACTGCCTCAGACATGCTCTGCTGCTAGCATTTTTCCTTATCAACCAGAAAGACAGTGTCTGGCTGCCATTATTCAACACTCCCCCCCAGGTACCTCCCTCTCTCTCTCTCTCTCTCTCTCTCTCTCTCTCTCTCTCTTGTTGAGTTCCCTGTCTGTTATCTGTATGCTGAAAAAGAAAAAAAATCTATTATTAATACGGAGAAATTTAGATGCTGCCCACGCCATTCTCTCTGGGAACCAGAGATCTTCAGTGAAAAGGGACCACGTAAATAAAGACGTGATTTAGTGGAGACGAGTTCGGATGAGACCCAGGTGTTCGCGCAGGATTTCGTTAAGTATGAGACGTTCCCACGTGCGCAATTTGTCTCCTTTCAAAATTAAATGCCACAATCACTTTTCAATTTATGGCATGTAATCGTAAAGCATTCGCTGGGCTGAACCTGTGCACGCGCGCCTGCTCCGAGCACCCCGTTTAGCTTGCGATCACGGCTCCGTGGGATGTTTTGACATTGGATTTCATTGCAGATTAGTGTCAGTGACAGTTTTCACGCCGTCTTGGGTTTCGGTAGGCTAACGGTGCGATGTCACGTGATGCCGTCGGAAGATGACTGAGGTGAGAATTGGATTTATATGCAAATGGGACGAGACACCACACGCCCATAAAAGCCCACAACTGAAATCAGAAAAATGGGGAATAAATATATATAATAGTAAAATATATAAATAAGTATAACAGCCACTGACAGTAATGTAGAGTAATGTAAAGACCCTCAAGCTGTAAAGTGGAAAGTTCAGTTTAATTTAATTTAAAAACTACTGACATTTTCACCGTTTCCTCTGCCATTTTTTTCTTAGAGCAGGACATTAGGTTTATCTTGCTTATAACACAGCCATTTGTTTGGTTGTGTACATATTTAGCTGTTTTATTATTATATATTGATGTATAAAGCATTGCTTTCTGATTAATTGTGCTTTTTATTTAATTATGCCAATACTTCAATTTTAATATCCGTTTCATGAAAAATCCATTCACGGGGAAGAAAATAATCTCATTGTGTATTTGAGCTTATTTATGGCCAGGCATTAGGGTATTCTATCGCGTTTTCCATCGATTAATGGGGTAATCGGATAAGAATTAGCTTTGCTGCAATAAAGAGGAATTGGAAATAGAAGATAAAATAAGACAGGACACTTCAAATGAACGTTTTTTTTTTCCCTTTATAAAAACTCAGCACTTCATCTCAACTAGGAATCACGCTGATATGCGGTTAATGTTAAGTTGTGTCGGGTCGGCTCTGTGGACCGGAATCGTAGGCTGGAAGCTTTCTGCTGAAATGCTGAAGCATTGATGCTGGGCTATTATGGTAGGTTAGTGCGGTTTTCCAATAGACACACTGCACAGAGTTTTCAGGCTGCACAGTTTTTTATCAGCTTGACATGATGCCAAACCTTGGACACTTTCTGTCGTTTTCTCCGGCCGGTTTCTTCACTTTCACTATTTTCTCTCTGTCCATTTTGCAGTCCGTGGCATCAAATCGCGTCGTCTTCACGTCACCTGCCCACATCGTAAGCACTTTGCATGGCAGTAAAAGTCGTCCTGGCCAAGCACAGTGAGCTGCGCATGGTTATAGGGATTAAACAAGAAGAATTTGCATACCTAATTTTTAGTAATTTTTAGACTTTCCTGAGGAATCTTTTCAGCCCTACCAGACATTTTAACATTAGGAGACCGACAATCATAAAGACAGTCTGAAGGAAGGGCTAATGTTGAATTTATTCTGTCTTATACCTACCCATAAGCTAAATTGACTAAATGACTGTGAATTTTACAGATTAACACGTGCTTCCTTTAAGACATGTAAACCCATCCAACTACATCTTTACAAGCTGCACATGTTGCATCACGTAGCAGAGCGTAAAACCGAGGAAAGTGCTATTCACCTTCTTCCGCATGCATGAGCTCACAGACACAGGGTTACTGTGATTGACAGCGGAGAGCGTGTACTGCATGTCGTCCATTCCTCCACAGCCATTTCACTTTCTTGACTCCCAGTGTTTTGCATCATCAGGATATAAACTTGCGATCTCCCTTTAATAGGGTAAAAGCTGTCCTTTTGGAGAATATCAGAGCCTAACGTTGAGACTCTTGAGATTCTTTCTCGCATTGCGCTTAGCAGTATCGAACCAATATATCTCTGGCTGTGTTGTCTGGATGTGGAATCCAGCTGTGAAAGTGACTACTGTCTAAATTGTAGTATAGAAGTACACAGTGGCAAATAAGCAAATTTCACCACATGCAGCAATCCAGTTGCAGGGAACAAAGCACATTATCACGAACACGAATATATTTAAAGACACTTTCACATATGCAGCATTAAGCCCATTAAGGTGTTTTTCTTCTGAGCACAGCCGTCGCACTCTGAAGAGGACCAGAACAACTGGTGGGAAATAGTCTGCGCAAAGTGGTCTCAATTAGGTTCCAAGTGAAGTTTGATCAAGTGGAGTTTTATTTCAATGAGAAAGCGAGAAGTGACCTGTAAGGCACAAAGCGAGTTATGGGACAGAACTGTAGAGCTGCAGAAATGCAACTAGGTCTGGATATTTGGACTGATATTACAAAAAAATGAACTCTGAATGCAATTCACAAGCTGTTTTAAACTAGTTGTTTATGGATTTATATGCATTTATATGGATTTATTTAGCCCTAGCTAAATAAATTGATACGTCAACCTTAGTGTAAACAGACAGTGTCAAAGACATCCATAAGATAAATTTGAGTTACAGCATGATCTAGATTTATTAGAGGAAATGCCATCAAGTGAGTCAAGATATGATTCAGCGAACAGAACGGGTAGAGCTGGCGATAGAGACATTGTGAATACGCCAGACTGAAAAAATTACTTTATTGCTTAATGGGCTGATGTTAGTGATTTGCACTAAAATCATTTGGCCATTTCTTGGGACTGCAATTAAACATGGCTAATTTTATAACAGTCCACTAAGATTAGACAGAAATGGAAAGAATTGTGCATGACCGGAACAAAGAGCTATATCATGATGTTTAGCATGTAATGCCACCAGAAAGTACAGCAATGTGTGAAAATGCAACCATGCTATAGCAAAGCATAAACAACACACCCAAAAGCCCCGATCATGCAGAGAGCAATGTTTCTTTTCCCCTTTACTCTCAAGTAATTAAGATCTTTGCTTTGGACGCATTGCTTTGTGCATACTAAGTAAGAAATCTTGAATAAGAGTAATGGCACTCTTGGCAAATATTACAAATGATCCCATTGCTGGATGCATTCTGTTAATTGGTGCATGGCTGTTAAGTGCAGTCTCATGTTCGGTGACTTTTTATTCATTAATTTTTATTCCTGTTTGGTCATTGGTTTCCAGCAATACTTGTCTAGGCTTGTCTGTCAAGATGAAAAAGTGTGATGTGGAGAAAAAGGTGGGTGGTTGCAAAATCATTGTAGTTTGAATATGCAAAAATGTATATGAAGAGCTGATTGGTTTGAATAATGGTGATTATTCAAAATAATCCACAGGGGCAGTGGTAGCCCAGTAGGTTAAGACTCCGGATTGTGGTTTGGAAAGTTTGGCGGGTTGAACCCTGATCGGGGCTGCTGCTGTTGGGCCCCTGAGCAAGGCTCTCAACCCACTACCCAACTCTATCACTCCAACACCCCGCTTAAGGGGAAGGGTTGCGTCAGGAAGGGCAGCCGTGTGTAAAAACTATGCCGGACCAAGATGCGGACCCAAAGGAATGGGAGCAACTGAAGGAAATACCTTAGCATTCAAAATAATCCACATGTACCAGCTCAAGAGTTACTGGGATTAACTAGAGTTCAATCTTATTTCATGAATAGTTTGTATGATTTGAATGAAGTGGGTCGGATTTCATAAAAATATTGTCATTAAACAAAGTATTAATGACAATATTAACACGCCCTTAATTGTACATTTTACCTTTGTAATGTTTCATGGAGATTGTCTACAGAATTATTATGAATGTTCAGTGGTGAGTCCATGTGGCTAAAGCAGTGGTCATATTCAGTAGCTTTTTCAGATTTGTTGATTAAATTATAAAAAATATTGCATCCAACTAAAAATCGCATTGCTGACATCCATGGCTTAAACTTTTAAGACATCATTATTTCAACACTTCTGTAAACAGAGCACAGAAGCTTTGAGCGTGTGAATGCCGCAAATCTGACCGTGTAAATACAGTAAGCACGACCCTGCTGCAGCTTTAAAAGGCAGTTTATGAGAATCATTTTCCTTAAGGTTAGTACACACTGGACTTGTGTGATATTGATTTTTTTCCCTCCTGTTTACGATTGTTTAAAAAATACTATTAACAATTCAGTTGTCCAGAAATGATGGACAAAAAAAAAAGGAAATCAACATTTCCACAATTTCAGGTTTAAGTACTGTAGAGGAGTGTGTAATAATATTAGTGCTGCAGTCAGAAACTGCTTGCCAGCAGCAGAGATTGAGAAAACACAGCTCGATGTTTAAAGTCCATATGGTTGATGCTTTCACTGGTCATCTGCTGCTCAGTGTTTGAGCATTGGATTTGAGGGCTGTCTGTGCAACAACAACAAACAGTGTATTTATACACTTTTAAATGCATTCCAGATTAGGGAAAGCTGTGGTAATATTATAATCCTGGACTATTGTGGTAGTGCAAGATGGTATAGATGCAATGAAATGGTTATATTGCACACGCCCTGGTGTACACTGCAAATTGGTAACATTCAAATAGCTCATGAGGGAAGTATTTATTTTTTAAGAAACCGCATACATTATACAAACCCCATTTCCAGAAATTCTTAAAATGCAATAAAAACTGAAATCCATATTTTTTTTTTTTATTCACTTGAAGCTTTATTTTAACAGAGAAAAGTACAAACAAAAGATTTCCAGTGCTTTCAATGATGAACTTTATTCTATTTGTTAAATATAAACAAATTTAGAAATTTTCCTTTCTTTTAATTTTCTTTTTAATGGTTTGGGAAATTGAAAAAATAGCTCATTTTTAATGTATACAGGACTCGAGGTGCTCAACAGGCTGTGGTCATTGTTGTCTGATTCTCCACTTCATCATGCACCATACATTTTCAATAGGAGACAGATCTGGACTGTAGGCAGGCCAGTCAAGCCATAATGTTGTAACTCATGCAGAATGAGGCTCGGCGTTGTTCTGCTGAAATAGACATGGAGTTCCTGGGGAAATATGTTGGGAACTGATGCACCCCCATGCCACCATGGATGCTGGTTTTTACATTTTCATTGGTGACAGTCTGGGTGATCTCTTTCATCTTTGACACATAAAATCCGATGTCCATTTTTTCCAAAAACTAGCTGAAACCTGGACTCATCTGATTACAGAACACATTTCCACTGTTCTACACAAAATTAATGTCTTCTACTTTGCGTTATACAGTTTCAGGTTGCATTTCTTGATACAGCAGCGGTCTGTGTTAAGTGCCCAAATGGCCATGTCCATCATGGTGTCCATCATGTTTTTTGATGGTCGATGGTCACACACATTCAGCAGTGGTGTCCACCCTTGGCCTTCATGCACCGAGGCTTTCACTGACGCTGTGAATCTGTTCATGATATTATGAACTATGGATGGTGAAAGACCTAAATTCTATGTAATCTCCCTCGGAGAAACATTGTATTTGAACTGACTGACAATTCTCTCATGACGTTTGGCACAGTGGTGAAGTGGTGAACCATGACCCACCCTGCCTTGCAAAGACTAAGCCTTGGGTGGATGCTTGAGGACCTCACTTGTTACCTGTTAAACTGCTTATTTGGAACTTTCCAGTGTTACTCCTATAACCTTTTCAGTCTCATGCCTCTGTCTAATCTTTTTTTTAACATTTTACTGGCAATTTGGTTTATATTTACCAAACAGAATTAAGTTTGTCATTGAAATCACTGAAAATCTTTTTTTTTTGTCCTTTTGTCTGTTAAATAAAGGTTCAAGTGAACAACAAATGACAGATTTCAGCTTTTATTGCATTATTATTAAAAAAACTTTTTTTGGCAGTGGGGTTTGTATATAACACAATATTATTGCACTGTAGATCTGGTGTGGCAGCTGATGGTAAACAGCCTTTGGCAAGATTTGACCTCACTCAGTAGGTTCACTAGCAGCTGCCAAATGTTGCACATCTCCCGCACAAGCTGGAAAAACACTGAAAACCTGGGACTTGGCAAATCCTCTACTTTGATCCTATGAGTGCTGTCTGTCTGGTATCTAGCAGAGAAGGAAGAGCAGATAGTAGGGAAAGGTGGCATTCACTTTGGATGGTAATCATGATTTTGAAGAGTGCTGAGCACAGGGAATTCAGTGTTACAGTGATAGAGATACCATTTCTGTGCAAACATAGTTGGGTATAGAGAAAAAGCCTTATAATGTATTAATGCTTGAGTGCCTAAGTAATTAAATATAAATAATACAGCATTGTTCATCCATGAACACAGTTTAAAACTTCCATGAGGTGCTTCGTATCTAAAAAGACAAAAATACAGCTTGTCATGCTACCTAGAAGCCGCAGTGCACACAGGGCTCCGTCACAGAGGCTTTTTCATGGCAGAGTACTATTAGACTCTTACAGTGCATCTCAATAATGTGATGGTGCTGAGGGTGATGTATGTTCCTACTGTACAAAAAAAACTTTTTACAGCTCGTTTTCAGCAGGAAAATGCTGAAATTTCGCTGTATTTCAAAATGAAATAAAGTAAATAAAATTATTATTAGTAAATATATTATTAAATATTATATTTTAACAGCTTTTAGATGACACTTATAGACAAAAATACCTGTAAAAAAATAGTCTTTTTTATTGAGAAAAATTGCAGCATTTTCTGTCATTTACATAGCATAAGAGTACAGTTAACCTACATGTAGGGAAAGAAAATGAGTTTATTAATATATAAAAAAAACAGTTCTGACAGTTAACTTAAACTTGGGCTTTTGTAAAGTAACATTAAATATTCTTTTGTCTGATTTAATTGTAAAATGGTCTTAGATTATGGTACGTTTTATAACAGTGATAATAGCTAAGCTGGGCTCGTGTTTAAGGAGTTCAATCTCCCAAAAGGGCACCAATGAAGCACCACTGAGAAGAACACCTGATCTCCAACTACCTCCAATGATTTCACTTGTCTTAAGTTTTCTTGTTTGTTTATTTTTTACATTTTAGATATTCTTTTTTTGGGGGGGGTTTCCCCGATTTTTCTCCCTAATTTAGTCGTCTCCAATTCCCACTCGCCTCTTTTTGAGCTGCTGCTCATGCAACTTTCGGTGTAATGGTGTAGCGCTTGGAGGAGAGCGCTTCCGCCCACCTCTTGTATGCATGAGCTCACAGACGCCGGTGACTGGACAGTGTCGCGCTGATTGACATGGGGGGAGAATGTATGCTGCCCCTCCCACCCTGAGAGCACGCCCAATCTTGCTCTCTGAGCTCCCGGCTACGGGCAGCTATAGCATCACCCGGATACAAAATAGCGATCTCCGAGCGTGTTGTCGTTGCACCACTCGGGAGCCCAATAATTCCTGTTTTTACATATAGTTTTTGGGACATTTGATGCCAGAAATTCTTATTTATTTATTTATTTTTACAGTCTTTTTTCCATGTATGGTAAAGATAATTACTGTTTTTACAGTGCCCATGCTGCCAGAAAATTACTGGTTTAAAAACCTTTTTCTTTTTTACAGTATACAAACCAGTTTGTGCAAATATGATTTTATATAATAAAATAATTTTTGTAGTATTCTGGTGAACAAATTATATAATCAATTAACCTCATTACTTGCTGTTTGCATTCTTGGATAAACTTTTCAAACTTTCCAAAGCAAGTTTCTGAAATGAGATCATTTTTGTCTCTCGTAGTTTCACGGTGAAGCCTAATAACCCAGACTTAATAACTCAGCCAGAGCAATCTCAGATAAAGGGATGTACACTGATCAGCCATAACCTTAAACCACCTCCTTGTATCTACACTCTTTGTCCATTTTATCAGCTCCACTGACCATACAGGTGCATTTTGTAGCTTAACAGATAGACACTGTAGTCCATCTGTTTTTCTGCAGACTTTGTTAGCCCCCTTTTACCCTGTGCTTCAGTGGTCACGACCCCCACAGGACCACCACAGAGCAGGTACTATTTGGGTAGTGGATCATTGTAGGCACTGGAGTGACACTGTTTTGGTAGTGGTGGTGTGTTAGTGTGTGTTGTGTGTTTATACAATTGGATCAGTTTTTAAACCCCTCAGTATCACTGCTGGACTGAGAATAGTCCACCAACCAAAAATATCTAGCCAACAGTCTTCTGTGGGTAGCATCCTGTGACCATCTACAAGATGGAGCAACTAGGAAGTTGTCTAATCGAGTGGACAGTGAGTGGACACAGTGTTTAAAAACTTCAGCAGCACTGCACACACTAATACACCACCACATCAAGGTCACCTCAGTGATGAGAATTGTCCACCACCTGAACAATACCTGCTCTGTGGGGGTCCTGACCACTGAAAAACAGAGTAAAAGGGGCTAACAAAGTCTGTAGATGGACTACAGTCTCTATCTCTGCATCTGTATGGTCAATGGAGCTGATAAAATAAACAAGGAGGTGGTTTTAATGTTATGGCTGATCAGTCTGTGTATAAACAGCTATCACTGGAATGGTAGTTAGTATTTTGTGGTCGAGCTTTGTTTGCTTGCCCTTGACCCTGGTGATGATTTCACAGGACAATTTTTACATTGATTTCAAAAAGATATTTGGGCTGGTCTGTAATAGTATTCTTTTAGAATTTTTGTATAGGATAAATGTATAGGATGTATAGGATAATTTGTTTTGCATATGATGTGCATATGTCTTTCAGAAGAGTGTGTTCAAGAATGTCAGTACAAAATAAAAGGAAACAGCACAGTGTTCTTATACAAATTGCATTTTATTTATATGTTTTAGAATTAAACTAAATAAAGCACATTTTCTTCATTTTCTCTTTTGGTTATGGGCTAATACTGCTACTACTACTGCTACTATTACTATTACTACTACTACTTATATTACTGCTACTACTATTGCTATTACTACTACTACTACTACTACTACTATTACTATTACTACTACTATTACTATTACTACTAATACTATTACTACTATTACTACTGCTACTACTACTATTACTATTACTACTTCTATTACTACTACTACTACTAGAACTATTACTACTACAATTAATAATGGTATACAATAAATTGAGGCAGCTACATAATAAAAAGCTATTATAAAAATGTATACAGTAAATAATGTATATAGTATACATTTTTATAATAGCTTTTTAATATTATGTAGTTGAATTGTTTGTTTTTTGGTTCATACAAACTAAAGGCTGCTTTGCTACATCTTTTCCTGTTGATGTTGGGTACACTGAGCAAGTCCTGGGAGTACTGAGAGTGACCACAGCACAGAAAATCCACATTATCTATAAGACATGCCCCCTCTCCCAACCTTAGTAAGTCAGATTGACAGGGGAGATTGCCATGTAGAGAGAAAGCTAGAGGTCTCCTTTTACCTCGAAATGCATCAGGGAGAAAAAGGCCCATCTCCGTCCCGATCAGCCACAGATGGCCCTCTCGCCGCATTTCTGAGGGACAAATTGAATCTCGTTCAGTCTGTAACCCTTAGGAAAATGAGTGAAGGAGCAGATAAAAATGCTATTTTCCACAGCCTAGCCATGGCCGTGAAACAGATGAGATGCTTGGCGCAGATAATTTAGAAGCGTCACATGGTGAGAAATGGCTTAACGCTGGACTGTTGTCCTGACAGTGCCAGGTCCACTGTGTCATGTGACAAGCCTTCAATGTTTTCTAGGAAAGGTGCAGAATATTAAGTGGATTCAGGAGGAACTCCAGTAACATGTACTAAACAACTTTGGGGCAAATATCTTGATTAAAGTATGGAACCGATATCAAAATAATCTCCAATACTGTCATCCTATAACACTTTCAGTTCAATATAGATGATACTTTCGCCTGGCTCTCCATCAGAAAGATCACTTTTACAATATTTTAATCATCATTGTGACTATAAACACAAAACATTTCCTCAATGTTAGCATTTGTTTTTTTTGTTTAATCTTTTTCTGAACTAGCGTAACACTAGAATGCGATCATAAAATAACTAGATTTTTTTTATACAAACTCAAAAACTATTAAAATATTTTAAGTTTTAATTTTTCTACATTTAAAAATAAAAATAACCTGTTATTAAAAAAGAGAATATATTTTATAATGTTTTTGCTACTCAAATTTGATTTTAGATAAAAAAAAAATAGAATAACTGAATAAATGCAAAAATTCATGGACCATATGAACATAGTAAGATGTGTGTATGAGGACAGTAAGAGAATGTTCCCTTAACATGAGGTTCAAATGATTTAAAAATGATTGGAATATTAGGGAAATGTTCTCTAAACTGCAGTGTGTAAAGAATCTTCTATAAAGAAAATCTTCATAAACAGGAACTAAAAGCATACATTTTCAGAACGTTCTAGAAACCAACAATAGTTAGTGGGGAAGGTCCATGTATGTTTAAATAATTGATTTTTTTGCATTAAACTATGAATAGCAGAAAGGTGAAAATGTCTTTTTTTCTTTTTGTTTCTTTATATTATTTAAGAAAATAGAAAGCAATTTAGCCATTTTTTTGTTATTTTATTCATTTTATTCCTTTAGTTTTTAGTTAATTCCTTTTGTTTTAAGGTAAAACGTGTCCAAATGTACACAGAAATATTATTATTAATATATTATTAATAATATGTCAGCATCTGTTGAGTTACACTGCAGATTTGAGTTTTATATCAAAAGACATATTTTGGACTAGCAAATAAAAAGAACTGGTTTAAAAAATGTATACATGTACTGTGTATATATATATATATATATATATATATATATATATATATATATTTGGCAGACACCCTTATCCAGAGTGACATTTATCATATAGTGACACTTACATTTATCTCATTTATACAGCTGAGCAGTTGAGGGTTAAGGGCCCAGCAGTGGCAGCTTGGTGGTGCTCGGGCTTGCACCCCCAACCTTCCCCCCCCAACCTTTAATGCGTTAATTTCGATTAATTAATTACAGGGAAAATAACGAACTAAAAAAATTAATGCATTTT
>JAOVVG010000028.1:5839145-5853841 GCA_028566375.1 Leptodoras nelsoni
ATAATAATAATAATAATAATAATAATAATAATAATAATAATTATTATTATTATTATTATTATTATTATTATTATTTTGATTTTGATTATATTATTATTATTATTATTCAGTACACAATAAAAGAAATTAATGCTATTAATAACATAACATTATTATTATTATTATTATTATTATTATTATTATTATCATTATCATTATTATTATTATCATTATTATGGTTGCATGATCTGTACCAACCGATGTTTGCTTTAAAATAAGCTCCTGGCAGTCAGCCAATTTATTAGTTTGATTTCAGCCGATCTGTGTTGCAATTTAATGATAAAAACAACACGAGGCAGAAACTTGAATGACATGCTGCTGCCACATCAAAGGCAAAAGGTCATCTGTGTGGGAATATTTCATGATATGTCATGAGAATGTCAAAAGTGCACTCTGTAATGTTTGTGATCAAGAAAGTCAGCTAAGGAGGAGCTACACCAAAGTGCTTTGGTACAGCTAAAGTGATTCATCACTTAAAAACTCATCACACCAGCCAACATGAAGGCTAGGTTACATAAGATAAGTTGAAAACAGCAAAGAGACAAAAGTCATGTCCTGTATTGTAGCATAATTACCATCTGGGTTTCAGAAACCCAACACAAAGCTGTGTTCGGGGTAATGCTAAAGAAAAACAATTATAAACAAATCAGTGCCCTAGGTCAGCAGCTGTTTTCGGCGGTGGACGATGCAGGATTCCACCGTCTAAAGACTAATCTGTAGCCGTGTTACACTCTCCCGAGCGGGCGCTACTTTTCTGATGTGGCACTAACCAAAATGTAAAACGCTCTTTCAAAACGTCTACAATATATTTAATTACTGCAGTCAGTTTTACACCTGATGTATGGAGCACTGGCGTAAGTCTAATAGCAGTGCTCAGTTTAATAATCTTTCAACGATTTTTTAACTGCTGTTGCATGCTTTTATAACTATTTAATTTATTAAAATAGGCCATTGTAGTCAGTTTTGTTAAACAATTAATGATATCCATGTTGCAAATTTATTGTGAGTAATAAAAAGTACTAAAATGCATTACGGTGTTTCGTGCATTTATTTTGTCCGCACAAAATAAACTGAAATAAAATAATTGGCCAAAAAACTCATTAAGACATCAATTTTGGCCATGCCATGAAAATTCATGAACGGTGCACCACTAATGATTATTATTACTAACAAACAACAAGACAGATTTCTCACACATGCTCATGAATGAGTGATTCAGTGTAAATGATTCTGGGTCTGACAGCACTTTATAAAAAGCTTCGCTAATGAGAGCTAATACACCAACGCTAAATGAACTTGCACACTGGATGTGTTAGAGCCGTTCAACTGCAGATAAAAGACATCCTATTTTTACCATATGACACATCATAGCTCCAGGGTTATAATCCTGAGCTTGGGTGATTGTCTGTGTTAAGTTTCACATGTCTTATGTCTTCACATGCGTCCATGTGGGTTCTCCTGACCCACAGAGACATGATTGTAGGTGGATTGGTGAATCTATATTGAAGTACCAGAAAAACTGGTATAATGGCAGTTAATACTTGGTAGGTCCCCATGGGCTCTTGGAGGGAACATTGCATGGTCCTCATGCTGATGATGGGCTCAGCGTTACTTGAAGTAGTGTTGCACGCCTATCGCATGAAACGATTCTTGCCAGAAGACGCTGGTCATCCAGAGTCTTTTTATGGCCGTGCTGCTGTCATAAGATGGATGTTTTGCCGGCATTCTTGTCACCGTTGAAATGCTATATATGGTACACCAATGGAAATGGTACACCCTTGAAATGCTATATGTGAAAATAACCAACCAACCTCCGAATTGCTATGACCCATCTCACTAGGCTCCATATACTAAACCGCATTGAAAATTGCAAAAGTGTGATAACTTGCCATTCTCACAGCAGAAACAACTTCAGAAGCTTCCATAGATGTATCGCTTTATATACGCACCGGCAGACACAACCAATGACATGAATAGGCGGCGTTGCTATGCATTTTGCGTAGGCACCAGTACCAGTGTACATTTCTCCTAGGTGTGAGTGAGTGTGCATGGTGCTGTGTGAGGGACTGGATTCTCATCCACAATGTTCCCATGTTCAGTGCATCAGATCCACCATGACCCTGACCAGAGTAAAGCACTTACTAAAGATGAATGGGTCAGGGGTATCTCAATGGTTTAGGTGTTGGGTTAATGAATAGAAGGTTGAGGGTTAAAGCCCCAGCACCACCAAGCTGCCACTGTTGGGCCCTTGAGCAAGGCCTTTAACCCTCAACTGCTCAGCTGTATAAATAAGATAAATGTAAGTCACTCTGGATAAGGGTGTCTGCCAAATGCCATAAATGCAACTGAATGAATGAATGAAATAAGCACCACTATTCTCTCTAAACCCAGTCACTTAAATGGCATAACTTCTCTTCACCCTAGGATAGGGTTTCTGTTAAGTAAGCTATTACCAAAAGCATCTCCTCCATTTACGAACCTGACTGATACTGGAAAAGACATACACGTATTTACCATTACCTGATCCTGTCACTGTTAGAAAGCCCAATCTATGCCTGGTCTAGGACCTGTACAGCCCATGCTGTTGCAGAACAGCCAATGAGCAGCTTTCATTAACAATGTCTGTTGTGCTAGTGTGTTCTTGGTGCACTGTCTGCTTTTCACATCACTGACCTGGCTCTCTTCCTGGGGATCGACTTGACAGCTTCCCATAGCCTAGTGATTTAGCTCCCAAGTATACTTACTCTAAAGCCCTGTAGTGATGCTAGACATAACGAGAGTGAAGAGGGATGATGGAAGGAAGGTGGGCAGGGAGAAATAGACATTGGGTGATAGAGATGAGAATTTCTTCTGTTTTTGTTAGAGACATGTTTTCAGAGCACACATCTGTCGGAAGGTTGTGTTGTGAAATTCTCCATTTAAGTTAGAGCACTGGATTAGCTAATACAATTTGGACTACGTTAATCATGCTGTTGATTTAATAAATTACACCTTGCCTGAGTTTAAATGAACTCTCCCAATGCCTGTGCATGAGACAAGAACTGACACTGACTGCCAGATTCTGCCCCATTTTTAGACAGTGGGATTAACACCACTAAATGCTACAAATGACTTCCCTTGTGTCTGGCATATTGGCTGAATTCAGACTTTAGTATTTAACTCTCAGCACTGACGTCTCTGTATTCTGATCTCATATTCCCATTGAATACATTAATACGGTCCTAATGAAGCACAAACCGGGATTTCTCCCACTGTGTTCAATGACTTTGCTTAAGTCCGTATCAATTTGAATTTCCTTTTTATTGCCTTATTCTCATCATGGATATCAGCTCAGCATTCAGTGATTCATGGCATACAGTCCACTTCTTCTGGTACTACAGTATGTTTATAGAAATTGACAAGCTTATATGAACTTCAAACACTGTGCAACACCTGTAGCCCTGCCTGTAACCCATCTTAACAGAGCTCATGATCTGAACCACTTCATGTATCCTCCTATGCTTCTTTTCTCACTTCATTTCCTAACTAAATGAATTAGCACATGAAAAATGTACAAAGAAAAATGGCTTTTTGTCATTCTGCCATGTGTAAAGGGAGGGAAAAAATATCCATAATAGTGTTGAACTGCATGATTGATGTGTGACCTGTGATAGACAAAGATGAGAATGTAATGCTGGCAGATGGCCCTGGGTGTGTTTATGCAAGGGGAGAGGGGGGAGGGGAGTTAAACATGGATGGATAGATAGATGGATAGGTAGATGGATGGATAGATGGATGTATAGAAGCTCTGTCTGTGACAGTACCATTTGTGCAGAGTTGCCAACCATACTCCTGGGTATGAAATACCATCATTTGCTAAAGTCCCATTTTCCTTGACGTTTAGTTAGCATGCTCTTTAAACTTGAACTTAAAGAAAGAGAAAAGCAATGAGACTAAAAGATATGCTGGTTTTATCAGATATGACCTTGGCAATTACAGCACCAGGTTGGAGATATCTTTGGAAATGCACCTCGTTCTCCCAGAGTTGAAAGTTAATGGAAGAAGTATCAGCTGTTCCATCTGAGCGACTCTGCCCTTTGCCAGCTGGTCTGCCTTAGTGGCAGAACCTCCACTTTACCCCGAATTCACTATGCAAGACTTAAATAGATTACACTATGCTAAGCCTTTTCCTTTCTTGTCCCTTTTTTGTCTTTTTCCCTGTAGATGTATAAACTTGCAATGCCCCCTTGCAAGGCCCAGAGCTTTGCCAATGCCTGCCATGCGCACAATTGTGTGCTAATACCCACTCCATTTCAAATAATAGCACAGGGAAGCCGAGATAACAAAGTGAATAACTCTGCAAATTGAAAATGCTTTGTATGTTTTTTAGAACAACTATAATCAACAGAATTTGTTCTTAAATACTAGAAATAGTGTAGGCAAGTCTGCCTCAGGTGAGCCCAAGACAATACCAAGGCTCTACCAAGCAAGATGATGTTTTACAGGCCAAAACCAAGACTACTGAAACGTGGCACAGTGGCTCAGTGGGGAGTACTGTTGCCTCACAGCTAGAAGGTCCTGGGTTCAGTCACAGGTGAAGCGGTCTGGGTCCTTTCTGTGCAGAGTCTGCATGTCCCCGTGTCTGCATGGGTTTATTCCTCTGGATTCCTTGAATAGTCCAAATACATGCAAGCTAGGTGAAGCGGAGATAAAAAAAAAACCAATGCCCATGACTGTGTTTGACCTTGAACTTGTGCTGTAAATGTAAACTTGTTCCTGTCATGAATAGCCCTAGATGCTGAAGTGATGTTAGCCAAGAGAAAAAATATGATAAAAACAGATGATATGCTGAAAGTACGCTAAAGTACACTGTGGCATGATTAAGTAATCAGGCTTAATGTCATTAAATTAACATTCTAAACTATGGCTATTATTCCTAAGTGTAGTATCTTTGGATGACAGTCCAATTGTTAATACTTTTTTTTTATACAGCATTAAGTTTTTGATGTGTGTTCTGTATTTCTAAGCAAAAATAATTTTTTAGATGAGTGGACTATTATTCTCTCAAGGTGACAATGCTTTCTATGCTGCATTGCTTTTAGCTTTTGAAAGTCAGTCTGCTAAAAAATTTAAACTGGAGCAGATGTCGTATTAACAATATGTCCGTCTTTTTTATGGTGACCGAGGACACCACTAAAACGATATTTAGATCTAGGGTGGAATTAATGTAAGTTAATTCCCAGAGCTTTTGGACAAAAGTGATACTTTATTTAGTAATTGGTGGCCCTTGGGTTAAGAAGGCATTCATTCGGAATGTCTCATTTGTTGTATCAAAGATAACAGTAATGCGTGTGATCCAGAAGTCTATTTTTTACCCTCAGCGTCCCATCGAAGAGCTTTAACAAATGGGCTGTCCCGGTCTAAGTGCTTATTTTATGAGATTGCTTGTTGAAATTTAAAGTGCAACCCTTACATTTATAAAACTGCTTTCAATTATTTTACAGTGTTTAATTCATGAATGCGGCAATAAGTTTATGTGGCCGTTTGTTGTATTTATTAATGTCAAAATGAAATAACATGGCATTAGCTGCCATCGAGAGGCAGATAGGCCTGATGGTGTATGCAAATAAAAACAGTGTTGAACCTCATCCAGCATGAGACTATTTTTAGAATGGGTTGGTTTGGGTGTCTTAATACGTTGCTTGCTTTCTCGTATTTCTTGGTGTAACAGCCTACTAGGTAAGAGGCAATACCTTTTTTTAGTTCATTTAAAATGAACTGTACTTGTAACTAATATTTGAATATGAGATTTTTTGGAAGTGGATACCCAGTAACTGAGTGTACTGATATTCATTCGGGAACTGGAATTAATAGTTCAAATTGTTCAAAGTGTAATACACAACACCACATTTCTGACTGCCAGAGACACTTAAGCACAACATGTACCCTCCAAGAGTCCTTTCATAAATTCAGCATTTAGTACATTGGAATCAAACCCTGGTTCTCCCCTGGTGTGGTTTATTTACTAGTTGCTTATACAGTCATCTAGTAATTTATTAAACACAGTGGCTCTGTGCTCAGCTGAATTTCATGATAACTATGATGGCAAGTTTTGTTGAACTTTTTACTTGCCATATTTGCTTACTTGCCATATTTCTGAAATATGAAACATAGAATCGTAGGAGATGGTTTTCAATGCTTTTCAGCCTACAGTTTTGTTTTTTGGTTTGTTTATTAAAGTGTATTATGAAACTTAACTACACCAAATAGCAAATGCACCAGATGTACATGTACTCATTCATACAATTAGCTAATCATCTATTCATGTCACAGTAATGCAACACACATGCAAAACCATGCAGATGCAAGCCACCAGCTTTAGGTAATGTTCACCATCAAAATGGGGGAAACATGTGATCTGAGTGATTTTAATTGAGTATTTCTTGAACTCCTTTCCTGAGATTTTCACAAAGAACAGTCTACTCAGAATGGAGTTTACTCAGAATGGTGCAATAATAAAAGAAACCATTCAGTGAATGGCACTTCTGTGGATAGAATTGCTTTGTTGATGAGAGAGGTCAAGCAACAAATGGCCAGACTGGTTCAAGCTTACAGAAGTGTAACAGTAACTCAAATAACCATTATGTATAATTCGGTGATCAGAAAAACAGTTCAGAATATACAACATGTTGAACCTTGAGGTGGATGGGCTACAACAGCAGACGGAAATTCCACTTATGTCAACCCAGAACAGAAAGCTGAGTCTACAGTGGGCACAGGCTCATCAAAACTGGAAATTTAAAGACCGGAAAAACATTGTCTGATCTTATGAATCTCGTTTCTGCCAAGGCACACAGATAGTAAGGTCAGAATTTGGTAGCAACATCATGAATTATCAATCGGCATCAATTTGCCTTTTGTCAACAGTCCAGGCTGGTGGAGGTAGTGTGATGTTGTAAGCAATGTTTTCTTGGCATTTTGGGTTCTTTAACACCAGTCAATCATTACATGAATGCCACAGTCTATTTGATTATTGTTGCTGACCATGTCAGTAGCCATAACTGATGGCAACAATTTACCCATCTTCTAATGGCTTCTTCCAGCATGATAATATGCCATGTCACAAAGCCAAATATGTCTCAAACTGGTTTTATGAACATGACAATGAGTTCAGTGTCCCTTACTGACCTTCCCAGTCACTGTATCTGAATCCAGTAGAAGACATTTAGGATGTAGCCCAAGAGGAAATTCACAATATAAAAGTGCAACTTAAAAATCTACAGCCATGTCAACTTTGTCCATTAACGAAGTCTTCAAACTGGGTACACCTAGCTATTGGTTAGAAAACATTTTATCCTTTCTGCATCCCAGCAGAAAGATTCAATCTGACTGAAACAAACTGAGAAAAAAGTCTGCACCACAATGTTGTGCATCAAGTCTTTATTGGTGGGTTACTTGATTTACTACAATTCAACAGTACAGAACACCGTTTGGAATAATTCATCTTTTTATTTATAAACAGTTATTAATTATTATGCTAATTGGACAAACAGCCCAAAAACAAAATAGTGCAACACTGCTCATTTTGCTGTAGACTACAGTGGCTCATGCAAAACCTTGTCTTTTTTTTTGGGGGGGGGGGTTTCCCCGATTTTCTCCCTAATTTAGTCATCTCCAAATCCCACCTGTCAGTGCTTCCCCCCTTGTCACGTGACGAACCGCCAGTCCGGGAGAGCGAAGCCATCGCGTGCGTCCTCCGATACACGTGACGCAAACCGCTGCCTCTTTTCGAACTGCGGCTCATGCAACCGTCGGGGGCGGGCCCTAGCGCGCCCGGAGGAAAGCGCTCCCGCCCTCCTCTTGTATGCATGAGCTCACAGACGCCCATGACTGGACAGTGTCGCGCTGATTGACATTGGGGGGGGGGACGTATGCTGCCCCTCTCAGCTATAGCATCACCCGGATTCGAACTCGCGATCTCCGGATGATAGGGCGAACGCGTTGTCGTTGCGCCACTTGGGGGCTTCTTAGGCTCATTTATGTAAAAATACATACTGGGTGTGTGTTTGTGTTTTTTGTTTATCCTCATGATCCTCATGAAGCTGCGTGTCCTGTCCTCTTTCCAGAAACCTTCTTTTAATCCCTGCAGGGGATCAAATGAAAAGTTCAAAATCAGTGAAAATAGAAATGTACATCTTTTTCCTTGAGTGCATGCTTTCTGTTAGTTGTATGTAAATGAAGTCATAGTAGTTTTCTTACAGGATGTATCTATCTCTCTCTCTCTCTCTCTCTCTCTCTCTGTCTCTGTCTCCATCTCCCTCCCGCTCACTCTCTCTTCATGTCCCTTGCTCGTTTGTGCTGATTTCAGCTCAAAGTAGCAGCATTAATTCTATTTGCAAAGCCCTGGCATGCTTCCTGGTCACATTCTGCCCAACATGCCAACACGGAAAAAAAGGCTCATTTTATAGTGGGATTGGGATTGGCAACTTGAGAGAGCTGAAGTGAGAGAGCGAAATCGAATCAAATAGGTATTAAAACTGATGATCTAGCTCCATTAATAGTGAAACATTTGTGTGTAGTCCATTACTGACCCTGATAAGGCCCTTTTTCTTGCATTTTTTCTTTAATTTATAAGAGGAGATTTATGAGGTGTGGACAAAAAGTTCAGTGAATGTTACAGTAAAAGCAACAAAACAGAATATACATAGAAAATACCTTTATTGACCTTCAAAGTAATGTCCGTCAGACACAACACACTTTTGAAAACCTTTGTACAGCTTTTGAAAACGGCTGTAAAAGTTTTTTTTTGGAATCACCTTCAGAGTTGCCATCACATGGGTCTGAATCTCTGAGAGGTCCACAAACCTTGATTCCGTCATGACTTCCTTAAGGGGAGGAAACAAAAAAAAGTCAGCAGAGGGAGTAAGGTCTCAAACAGTCTCACCATGCTGAGCTAAGAACTGGCAAACAAGGACTGCACTGTTTAACGCCACCTTTTCAGCAGATTTCAAATGACCCAATAGGCCATGCCCATCCACACGCTAGGTGTCTTGATTTTCAAACTTGCAAAAAATAAATACCTAGGAAAATACATGCAAAGAACAGGCATTCTTGAACTTGTCACATTCAAGATATCCAGCTATTCATTAATTCATATTTTGTCCACACCACATACATGTACATTTCCTCATTTGGCAAACACCTTTATCCAAAGCAACTAACAACTGAGGAGCAACGCTCAACTTCAGTACAGTAGACCTTGGATTAAGCACTGAGCCATAAATCTAAATATTGCACAAAATGCAAGTAGATCAATAAAGAAGTGCACAATACGTGCAAGTGAGACATGTTATGGTGTTAGGGGAACCCATATGACTTGATATGAGTTCAGTGTTGTACTGGTGTAAGTGGATCTGACACAGCAGCACTGTGTTCACTTACTGTGCACTCAGAGACACATCCACCTTAATGCTCCACCCTGTAGATGTAAAGTCAGACACAGCAGCTCATCTGTTGCTGCACAGTTTGTGTTAGTCATCCTCTAATCCTTCATCAGTGCTCACAGGATGCTGCCTACAGGATGCTGGTGACTGGACATTTTTGTGGACTAGTTTCATTCCAGTAGCACTGCTGTGTCTGATCCACTCACACCAGTACAACACACACTAACACACCACTACCACATCAGTGTCACTGCAGTGCTGAGAATGATTCACCACCCAAACAGTACTCGATCGGTGCTGGTCCTGTGGGGGTCCTGACCATTAGAGAACAGAGTAAAGGGGACTAACTTTGATTTTGGTGGCCATGGGTCACCATAGGACGTCAGTGAGCAGTGAGACTGATGTGCTCTTTTAGGTAGATTGAAGACCAGGGGCACTGCTGCAGTCTGGTCCATCTGTAAGGGTTTCACTGTGCATGCTGGGAAACCCACTAGAAGAGCATTGCAGTAATTTGAGGCAAGAGATAACCATGGCCTGTGCCAAGACTTGGGTGGCATACTGAGCCACATAAGGCTTGATTTTTCTTATGTTGTATATGATGTTGGCACTAAATCAGTACATAAAAGCAGATATTTTCTTCCACAGTGTTTACTGAAAATGTCATTTTTACTCATACATGGGTGATGGTATGACCCTAGAAGGATTTGTGTTTTTATTTCATCTTTAATACATCAAATCCAGCCATTGAAGGTCTGAATATTTAGCAGATTAGTTGAACTAGGCTTGTTTAACAATGCACTGCTGTCTTGTAGTGCTGAAGCCTCTCACCCCTTTCACACCATTTAATACAATTATAATTGCATTTTTGTCATTTCTGTATATAAGAATCAAACTTACAAACAATAAATACCCAGGACAATACATGCAAAGAACAGTAAATGCTAACTCAATGAGATTTCAATGTAGATGAGCGTACTTGTACAACCAGGGTGTCCTGTAATCCAATTCAAACAATATACTGTAATTTTCCAGTTCATGTGTGTATTGAGCTGCAATGCTTCATCCTATGGTGGGTGTTGGAAAGGGTCTTGATTACTTCTCTTAGCTGCTGGGGGAAGCAATATAAGTAGCCTGATCTCCTCAGGGACAAATCTGTTGCTGAGTCTAGTAGCTGTGTTGCAGATGTTCTAGTACCATCTGCTAGTATGGTGGCAAGAGTGTAAAGAGTCTTTTCCACCACAGCGGGTGGAGGGGATCATACACAAGGCTGGTGGCTTTGTAGAGCCAGTATGTGTGATAAAACAAGTTGTCAATGCAGGGGAGAAAAAATCCCCAGTGATTTCACCTTTTCTCACAGTCTGCTATCTCTAGAAAGTGGAGCGGATAGAAGGGTTATGGTTTACTTTCCTGAGCCTCTGTAGGAACTACAAACTCCATTACCAGAAAAGTTGGGACACATGGGGGCAGCAGTCTAAGCAGGGATGCCCAGCAATAAAAACTGAAATCTTTAATTTGTTCATTCACTTAAAGATTTATTTACCAGATAAAAGGACAAAGAGCTTAATTTTATGTTTTAAATATAAACAAATTTAGAAATTGATGCCTGTATCACTCAAAAATTTGGAGGCATTTTACGACTGGCTCACATCACCTTTTCTTTTAATTATATTCCTTATTCCTTTGGGAATTGAATATTCAAATTGTTTTGTAAGTGGGATTTTTGCCCATTCTCACCGAGTACAAGACTTGAGCTGCTCGACACTCTGTGGTCACTGTTGTCTGATTCTCCCCTTAATTAATAATGTGCCATACATTTTCAATAGGAGACAGATCTGGACTGCAGCAGGCCAGTCAAGATCATACAATCTATGTCTACAAAGCCACACTGTGGTAACATGTGCAGAATAAGGCTTGGCATTGTCCAGCTGAAATAGACATGGAGTTCCTGGGAAAAGACAGCAGTGTATGTCTCTCCAAAATACCAAAATTCTGCGACAATGAACAATGATGCACCCCCATGTTGATGCTGGTTTTTACACTTTTCATTTGGTAACAGTCGGGATCATCCTTCTCATCTTTGGAACATAGAATCCATTGTCCATTTTTCCAAAACCAAGCTGAAGCTTGGACTCATCTGACCACAGAACACATTTCCACTTTCAGTCTTTCAGTCAATCTTAGATGACTTCAGGGTCAGAGACCTCACCAGCTGAGTGCTCGATGGCCACGTACATTCAACAGCAGTTTTAGCCATTGGCTTTTACACGCCAAGGTTTCCCCTGACCCCCTGAATCTTTTCATGATATTATGAGCTGGGGGCTGGGGTGGCTCAGTGGTTAAGGTGGTGGGTTACTGACTAGAAGGTTGGTGGTTCAAGCCCCAGCACCCCCAAGCTGCCACTGTTGGGCTGTTGAGTTGAGCTGAGATGCTTAGTTAGATAAATGTACTGTAATGTAAATAAAAGTCACTCTGGATAAGGGTGCCAAATGCTGTAAATGTAAATGTATCATGGTGAAAGACATAAAATCTTTGCAATCATGCTAAGAAACATTTTATTTCATGAGATGTGGCACAAAGTGGTGAACCACGACCCATATTGGCTTGCAAAAACTAAGCCTTTGGTAGATGCTCCTTTTATACTCAATCTTGATGACCTCACCTGTTACCAGTTAAATTGCTAATTATGGAAACTTCCAGAACTTGTATGACTTGTCTTATTTTGCCTCTGTCCCAACTTATTGAGTGTGTTGCAGGCATCACATTCTTTTTTTATTATTATTTACAAAATACAGTTGTTTGTCTTTTGAAACCATTGAAAATGTTTCCTTTGTAGTGATTTCACAAGTAACAGATTTTAGTTTTTATTGCATTTTTAGAAAGTGTACCAACTTTTCTGGTAATGGAGTTTGTATATGATGTTCAGGGTCTAGCTGGTTATTCAAGTAAATGTTGCAGGGAACTTGTATCTTTTGACTTGCTCCACAGTTGTGCCATTAATCTGCAGTGGAAAACGATCACTGCTTGTCCTCTTGTTGTCAAGAAAAAAAAAAGTGAAATTAAGAGATGTCTATCTCATTAGACATCTGGTAGAACACCAGATACCACCTACATAAGCTCTCTGATGACTCCTGCAGTGCGGAGTAAAAAAAAAGCCAGTGAATGACTTTGTCTTGATGCAGAGAAAACTACCTGCAACTCGATGTCAACAAGATCAAGGGACTAGTAGTGGATTTTCGTGGGACTCTTAAACTAGTTACTATTCAAGAGGAGGAGATAAGCACTTGTAAGCTTAACTGTATGCAACAGACTCCTAAGGTCCATCATGGCCAGCAGCCCTTCTATACTGTTATCTGCTCGGATGCGGGGAGATGGGCATGTCTCGGTAATTTTGTTGGGTAGGGCAGCTCCATCACTGGACTAAGTCTAAACCTGCTGCAGGCAGCAACGGAGAAGAGGATGATAGTAATTTTTTGTAACATTCTTAACAACTCTACCTATCTCTTACATGTAGTGATATCCTATAGCACTTTTAGTCAACAGCTCATTGCACTTGAGGAAGCACTGTTGTGGATTTTGTGGCCTATTGTGAGAAGGTTTCATTGCCTCCAGGTATTGATACTTCTACCAAATGTTTTATTCTTCCAACAGTGTGAATGTTTGATTCAATTCAATTACTTATTATTTATATAGAGCTTTTAACAATGGATATTGTCCCAAAGAAGCTTTATAGAGACACTAAATCTGGATATAACTCTATAAATCTGGATATAATTCTATAAATTTTATCCAGAATGAGTGTTCATGGCAATTACAGACGGTTTTTAATAGTATCTTTAGTCCATTATTATGATCTTCATACTGTCTGTGTGGGGCCAGTCCATTGCAGGGCCAAGAAGAAGAAGAAGTGATGTGCAAATGTTATTGAACAACTGTCTTTTTGTGTTCCTGTTTTCTAGTTGAGAATTTGTAGAAAGTGTTACTGATGATCTGAGGAAAAAAAGCTGTTACAACACCCATGTGAAGTCACTATTAGAATAAGAATTAAGTGCTCTTATAAAGATACTGTAATTGCCATGCAGATCTAATGCAGGCCTGTGTTCAGTAATAATGGAGCAAATCATGCAACATGTACTTCGCAATAGAAAAAGACACTAATCAGATCTGTTGATGTGAATAGTATACAAATTGACTCACTTGCCATAATCATATGATGTCTGTCATTTTTAATTGCCATACTAAGTAATCATGCTTCAATTTCTGATAACTGGAATGCCTGGCTGAGTTTGAATAACAGATTGTTTACAGCTTGTAATTTAGAGGCAGCTCATGATTTTCTCTGATGCTGTCAGTTTTTGACGCCATACTGTCATAATTATGATGCGCCACACCTGGCAGGAAGTGAAATAAAATTATACTTGTGTTCTGACTGCTAAAAATGGGTGATGTTGACTGAAAGAGGTATGAAAGCAAATGTCTCAATCCCAAAGTGTGGAACAAAGGACAAAGAAAACTCTGGTTAAAAGGTTCAGGTTTAAAGAGACAGATCTGTTTTTTAGCTGGTTGGTTTATTCTTGAAACAGAAAATAAAATCTAGGTAAAAAATATAAATATCAATCAGTAAACCTGGAAATACAATTGAAAGAACTGTTGTCATGAAGGCCATTTTTATAATGACTGCTGAATGCATTGGTTGGATGGTATAATACATTCATAATACATTACAAACATTATTTACAATATTTAAGAAACATTGAGAGGAATTTGTGACAATTTGAAAAGCAATCCCTACAGTGCCAACATGTGAAATGCAATACAGACAATGAGTTGCTTTTTCATAGTGACATGCAGAATACATGCCGAAATGAAAAGCAAAACCACTATTGATTTATTTGTTTACTTTTTCACATCTCTTGACCTCTTTACTGAAAAACAACACACATATTTGCATTTTCAGAACAATATGCAAAATTCGTGTCACCATTGAATACAATACACCTTGAAATGTAATCAAGCATGACAGTACGGCTTTCCACCGTGAGATACTTCAAACATAACTGCATCACTGAACTGCAATGCGAGAGCCGGTGCCTAGCCGGCCACATAGGGTGCAAGGCAGGAACAACCCTAGACAGAGTGCCAATCCATTGTAGGGCACACGCACTCACACACTCGTGCACACACTCACACACTAGGGCCACTTTAGAGACGCCAATCAACCTAACGTGCATGTCTTTG
>JAOVVG010000028.1:5883117-5893961 GCA_028566375.1 Leptodoras nelsoni
GTACTCCGGTTTCCTCCCACAGTCCAAAGACATGCACGATTGGTGTCTCTAAAGTGGCCCTAGTGTGTGAGTGTGTGTGTGTGTGCCCTGCACATGGATTGGCGCCCTGTCTAGGGTTGTTCCTGCCTTGCGCCCTATGCTGCTGTCTAGGCATAAGGAATAAGCAGTCAAGAAAATGAATGAATGAAAGAATGAATGAATATATTAAGATTATTTGTATGATTTTAATTGATTAAGGAAAGCAGCATAGAGTAGATAGTAGATACATCGTGATGCAAAAATGTGACGAAGTGCATCATGGAGATGGATAATATCACATGCGTTCTGTTTATAATGCCATCGTGAGCAGACTGTATTGTTACAATCCTAGTAGATAGATAGATAGATAGATAGATAGATAGATAGATAGATAGATAGATAGATAGATAAAAATAGCACATTTGAATAACTTGTTACTATGTTTGAATAAACCTATTATTCATTTTACAACCAGACCTACTGTCTGAGCTGTGCATGGTATAAATGATAACTGAAATTGTGATGTATAGATGTATGAACTTTTTATGGATTTTCACACTGGTGATGTTGGGACATCTGCTGTTCTAACACATCCGACTCATCTAAGCATCTAGTTATTTAGAGACAGCTTTTGAAAAGTATCTTATTTTGGAGTTCATTAAAAAAATATCTGGATATACAAATATTTCACATTTTTTATTTCCTGTCTTTTTTCCCCCAGATCATCAGCAAACAACGTACCTTACTAAGTACCTCTCACATCTATGAATGAACATTAGGTCTGTTCTGAGGCTTGTAGATGTGGACAGGTGGTAGATGTCGGCGCATAATGAGCGTGATAACAAACATTATGTTGAAGTGTGATTCCACTGCCCAGGTGCACATGTTTTTACCTTGTAGTTGTTGCTGCCTGTGGCTTTTTCTTTTTTTTTTTCTTCCTGAGCAAAGTCACACCGCTAATCCGGAGATCGTCTCCCTGCATAAATACAGTATGGTGCCACATGCACTGCGAGGAGGTCACTAAAACGAAGAAGGTAGATAATCAAATGACATACTTGCTCAGGCAAAACCAGGACCTCCGATACAAACCTCATTAATAACATATTTCTCCAGTATCTCTGCCTCTGCAGACGTTCAGCCCTTCCACCAAGTCTTAAAGTAAATAGAAGTTTTTTTTCATGTCTGCTACTCCTTTTCACTCCAGGCAAACTACAATGTTTTCTCTCTCATATTTTTCCCAAAAGAGCACGCTTGACCTATTTAGGAAAGTCTTGCACAGCCAAAGTGCGCTGTAAAGAATATTTGCACATTGGTACCCAGATTCAAACATTATGACTAAGTAGTAAAGAATGTCATGAATAACTCGTCATGCAGGAAGGTGACAAGTTTTCAGATTTTTGCAACCGTATGATCTTGTGCACGGCGATGCTCTGAAGTTAAGAACGGTGGCGTTCCTGAAAGTTAGGAATGCTGACTTTTCAAAGATCTGAAAATAGCAGATCTGACTGTATTGATTTGGATGTACGTTTGGGGTAGTAATCTTGCTTAAATATCTATCGAAGGACAAGTGTAGACCTCTTGGCAGAGGCAATGAGATTTTGGATCAAAATATATACAAACTTAGCAGAATCCATGCCCCTGTAGTCCTGACTTTTTTCCAGACATGCTGATAGTGTACTGTCTACACCATAAAATTACATTACACAAAGATTTCTAATGAGACTTCAAAAAGTAAAGTTACATTTGGTGGAAGAGTTTCATTTATTTCTGGGGAATTTAAAACTATTTTCATTGATGACAAATTTGCAATTTTTTTTAAGTGTGCATGTGGAAATAATAATTTCTTGAGCTGTCTGAGTAAAAACTTGGATGTAATGGAGTGTAATGTTTATGTTATACAACCAATTTTGCCCTGGGCAGCATGTTGCCATGGATACCGCTGTTGCCTCACAGCAAGAAGTACCTGGGTTCGATTTTCTGGCTGGACCAAGGTCCTTTCTGTGTAGGGTTCTCCGTGTGTCAGGGCGGGTTTCCTGTGGGAGCTCCAGTTTCATATCATAGTCTAGACATACAGTCAGGTGAATTATAGATAATAAATTGTCCCTAGGTGACATGTGAATGTGTGTCTGTCCTGCGCTGGAATGGGGGACCTGTTCAGGGTGTTTCCCTGCCTTCCAGCCTGTGAGCACTGGAACGGGCTCCAGCACCCCCCAACATTCCAGTAGTAACATAATAAGCTTAGATAACGAATGAACAAATAAGTTGTCACATATTAATCTAACTGCATGCACGCTTTTAGTACAACAAATAACTGCATTACTGTTCTTTTGTTCATAAAAAATAATACAGAAATAAATCTTCCTAGTGTTCTCTTTTTCACTCCGATATGATTTTCTTTTCTATTACCTGACTGATTGTACAGAATGAATAACTTGTTTGAGCAAATATATTTCAGTGCCTTCTCTGGAGTTATTACATGATTAGTATGTACAAACAAATCATCGTTCACCTTCAAATTATGCAAATATATTAATCACACATTACCATGAGCCATGAGGCTTGAATAATGAAATAACCACATACTTTCTTTTTTTTCTCAGGTAATTCTCATGCTGACCAAGCTGTACGACTTCAACCTTGGCAGTGTCACTGAGAGCTCCCTGTGGAGGTAAGTTTGCAAAAGGAATCCTGTAATAAAACTCATTTTTAGTGAACACATGTTGTACGTTTTTATAAAGACCTTCAGATCTTCTATGTGGAAGCTGCTTATGCTTATGAGTTTATCTGTAAGGCTCAAATGCTGTTGCAAAACACTGGTTCCTGTTTCTGCATTACAGAACATTGAATTGGAAATGAAGCAATACTGATGTGGATAATATACAAGTTGTCTGCATTATTGTGAGGATAAACAGTATACAGAATGTTCCATGAACTGTATTTCAGTTGCATAGTGTTTCCTAATCATTCCTTCTCAAAAGATGATAAGGAACTGGTATCCGATTGAGCGTGAGTGTGATTGAAAGTGAGGGGATAATAAGAAAAAAGTTTAAGAGATGATTTTCCAAAAGGCAAATAGTAAGTAGTTAATAAAGACATATTTAGCACTGACACACTGTTTCATCAGGTTGGTGGAGTATTTCCAAATCTTTTCTTAATATTCTTCTACTTGATATTTTTGCAATGTTAGATTTGAAGCAGGGGAATATATAAGCAAGGTTGGAAAGGCTTATTTTTGCTTGTTAAGATTAACGGTGAGGTGTTGACCAATAGTCAGTCTAATTGATGATAAAATGTATTTTAAGTTGCAGCCTCATCAAATACAGCAAAATTCCAACAGAAACAAAAATCTCATTATAGATTTTTTAGTACGTAAGGAAAATTTTATTTATTTAACACTTGAACAACACATGTTGAACCCAAATTGCTGTACATAAAATGACGACACTTGGAAAACATGAACTCATAACAAAATACACAATAACCATTCAACCCTAATCCCAAAACAGTTGGGACATTGTGTTAAATGTGAACAAAAACAGAATGGAATGATTTGCAAATCTCATAGACCCTTATTTTATTCACAATAGAACACAGAACACATATTGGATATTGAAAGTGAGACATTTTACCATTTCATGAAAAATGTGTTCATTTTGTGTTACATGGCAGCAACGCATCTCAAAAGAGATGGGGCGGGGCCATGTTTACCATTGTGTAGCACACCTGCTTCTTTGAACAGCAGTCTGTAAACGTCTGGGAATTGAGGAGACCAGTTGCTGGAGTTTAGGAGAAGAACGTTGTCCCATTCTTGTCTGATGTAGGATTCTAACCAATCAACAGTCCTGGGTCGTCTTTGCTGGAATTTTCATATCATGATGTGCCAGATGTTCTACTGATGAACGGTCTGGACTTCAGAGTCCCAACTGGAATTGGGGTTGTAGATAGATAGATGGATAGATAGTTTTTTGTTAATTTTGGAGCAACTTCCTGTTTTCGGTATGGTCACGGCAATACCCCATTTTCTGCGCCTGCTGATAAGGGCCTTCATGGTGCTTCATAGTACATTTAATGTTTATGAAATTCTTTTATACTCCTCTTATGATCAATACCTTTCTACAATGGGAAATGGGAATGCAGGGAAGTGGAAGTTCAGTGGTTAAGACACTGGACTACTGATCAGAAAGTCATGACTTCAAATCCCAGCACCACCAAGTTTCCACTGTTGGGCCCCTGAGCAAGGCCCTTAACCCTCAACTGCTCAATCGTATAAACATGAGATAAATGTAAGTCACTCTGGATAAGGGTGTCTGCCAAATGGTATAAATGTAAATGTACAATGAAATATAGGAAACTCTGACCATGGCTTCAGCAGTCGAAACCAAGACGAAACATAGTTAGTTGAAAACTTGCCTCTATACTTCACACTACTCTTCCTAAGTTATTTATTTAGATAGTATATGTTACCACTGTGTAAACCATCCTTGGGTTTGTGAATTATTATTATTATTTATTTATTTATTTATTTATTTATTTTATTATTATTAGTAGTATTACGGGTGCATGATAATTACTTTGGAACATGAATTTGAATGTGATTGGTTCAAGTAACATGTCCTATTTCAAAAGAGCTATTTTTCTTTTTTTTCACTTGAATTTTGTTGCTTTATCACATTAAATATGGTAAAAGCTCTCATATGCCTGATATTTTAACACGGCTGTATAGATTTCTTTTTATATCCACTATAGTCAAACCACACTGCTCTTGTTCATTTAAATCCATACTCATAATTACCGTGGTGGAAACCAAAATCAATCCTTAAGTTATTATATTTCTTATTGAGTGGTCACTTGAATCAATTTAATCCCAAACTCAATAACTCAAAAATATGTAGCCTATACATAATGACAGCTTGGACCTAGGGCTCCAATAAATAGCCAGAATATCATTGTATACATTTGAATAATTAGCCTTTAGAGAAGCCAGAAAGCCCATTTAACTGTTTGCACAAATTATAGGCCACCTTAACCTTGCATTTATTTTTCCAAACATAATGAAAGGCTATTGTCCATCAAGGAAAATCAGCTTAGGACCAATACAAGGTGACAATATTCATATGCACTCATCAAGCACTTTATTTAAAACACTATTGAAATGCCGGGTAGGGCCTCTCTTTCTTCTCAAAACAAGCTCAAAACCTTGTGGCATGGGCTTCCCAAGAGTGAAATCCTGTGCATTTTTCAGGCGCTCTTTCATGCTGTGATTCTGCCATTCTACCACATCCTAAATGTGTTCTGTTGGATTTAGATCTGGTGACTACGAAGGTCACTGACTGTCATGAAACCAATTTGAGACATATTTTGCTTTGTCACAAGGTGCATATTGGAAGATCGGAAGATGGTGCATTGTGGCCATGAAAGGATGCACATGGCCAGTAGCCATACTCAAAAAAGCTGTATCTTTCAAGCAATGATTGCTTGGTAATAATGGGCCCTAATTGGTGGCAAGAAAAAAAAAACCCCACACCATTGCACCACCCCAATCAGCCGGGACTATTAACACAAGGCAGGGTGGGTCCATGGATTCATGCTGTTCTGACCCTGACTCATCATCTGTGTGCTTCAGCAAAAAATGAAATTCCTCAGACCCGCCTACATTTTTCCAGTCTCCAACTGTTTTTGTGAGTCTGTGCACCAGTCTTCTGCTTTTTTAGCCCACCCTCTTCAAGGTTCAATGTGTTGTGCATTCTGAAATGCTTTTCTGTTCACCACAATTCATCTGAGTTACTGTAGCCTTTCTATCAGCTAGAAACCAGTCTGGCCATTCTCCGTTGACTTCTACCATCAACAAGTTGCAGCAATGTTGCACCATTCTGAGAAAAATCAGAAGAGATCAGCAGTTATAGAAATACTCAAACCAGCCTGTTGCACCAACAACCCTGTCATTGTCAAAACCCTTGATCGTTTTTTGCCGCATTCTGATGGTTAAGTGGAAATGTTACCTAAAACAACCTGCCCATATCTGCATGGTTTTACGCATTGCACTTCTGCTCCATGATTAAATAATTTCATGAATGAGTAGGTGTACAGGTATAACTAGTAAACTGTACAGTAAGTGTACATGGTATTCCCACTGTAATGATCAACTTTACTTTTATTAGAAAGAGATCTTTAAAAAGGAGCCTAGCCAAACACTGTAACGTGAAGGCAACTTTTTTTTTTTTTAGCAAAACAGCACAAGTACCAGAACCTCGCTAGTGCACACTTTCTTTAATTAATTTGCCATCAAGCCCAGACACATGCAGTGGTTTAAGCTGTATATCAGTAATTCAATTAGTGATTTTACATAAAACAAAGTTTATTAATCAAAAGGCAAAATATGAGCTACCCGGCGCAGTTATTCAGATAAAGCCGAGACGATAATTAAATTCTATGATATAGTGTGCTGATACTGCTTAAAGCTCAGTGTCCTTGACTTAATGAACCGTGTTTCGTTGTAACACAAATGACACCCAACACTGATCTATATTATCAGAGTGTAATGAATTGTCCTGTAATCCGCTTAGTTTGGATTGGGCTGAAGTCATGGGCTTCAAGGATTCACCAGATGTACATATTTCTTTATTTCTTTCATACCTATTTTCCTGGCCTTTAAACCACCCTTTCAGCTTATTACTATTCTCTGATACTGACTTATTGACAGCGACATGGTACTTTAGGATTCACATAAAATATCGTATGCTTTATATTTAATTTTGTCCCTTTGAATATCTGTGAACATCTGCAGATCTGAAAGTGCTTTACCATTCAGTAAGGCAAGGCACCCCAGGCAAAACTTGAGTTTTTTTTTTTTTTGTAGGTTCACAGGCTCTTAACATGAGCATGTGTGATTAGTTTTTCGCCACATCATGGTTCAAATTTGGCCCTTTCGTCTTGGTAAATCATCTTCATTTACCCAAGGATAAGAGGGTCACTCTGATACACTCACAATCCCAAAATCTCTACAGTTGCAATCAGATGCAAGTCAGAAGATTGCCTAGACTATACAAGGACTCAGTGTGTTATTAGGGTGTAATTTTGAAACATCCGTCTTCTCCCCAGAGTAATCTCTTGGCTGATGAGATTAAATTCTCCTTTTATATGTCCCAGTCCATTCATGTTTCTTACAATAGTGTGTAAGTACCACTTACAGAGCAGCCCCAATTCATGATGCTTCCACCTCCATGCTTCACTATGGATATAGTGTTCTTGGGATCACACTCACCCATAGTTGATTTACCTCCCACATTTTATTTTTTACATCTCTGTGCTTCAGGTTACTCACAGATCTTTGGAATGGCTCTATAGCTTTTTTTTTCATTTTAATTAAGTTTAGTAATGTTATTCCTGATTACTTTAGGATGCCCCTCCTCTATATCTCCCATGATTGCTCCTTTTTGCATGTAACTTTTGATTCTATATATTTTTCATATAGCATCCAAATACATGTTTTCCCTATCAATTAAAATTGTATATCTTTGTATGAGCTGGAAGTGTATTAAATAAATTAAGTGTTTGAATACTTATTTCTACCCACCGTATCAACCAATATACAATTTCTTATGAGTTTATGTGGAAACAAAATGATGAAATATCAGAACCAGTGCCAGAGCTGCTCTTACAGAAAACACATTTGCCACATTTGCTTGTTTAAACATGTCAGGACAATTGTAAATTGCTCATAAGGGCTACAAGTGGCAAAAAACAAACAAAGAACTGGGAAACAGGGTCTGGTGAATATCAGAAGGTAGTATGATATATTTAGAGCATAAAACCAGGCTGATTTGCCAACTGTTGGGGTTTTCAGTAAGCAGCTCTCATTATCTTAAAACTCAATTTGGAGCACAGTCTGCTCAGCATGTATGCAGATTCTAAACTATAAAAAAAACAACAACTAATGAAGTCTATTCTAAAAGATTCAAGCTACCAATTTATTGAGAGGAAATAAAGCATCCTTTTGCTTCCTCGAAGTTCAAGTAAGGTTCAGGGTTTGAATCAAATCAACGCTACATACAGAAAACAGACAGTAAGGCACACAATGCACAAGTGTGTCCTTGAACAAAACATTTGAAACTGTGAGTTAGAAAATAGATTTGATGACTGGCAAGGCCACATTATCAGGCTGAATGTAGCCATTATGACAAGGAAGATGGAGAGGCAAATTATGGCAATAAAGAGATGATTGTGGATCAGCAACAATATATAGCTTTGGCTGTTCAAACAATGCTGGACTGGTATTAAGAGTTCTATTGTGTGCTAAGAAAATATTCCCCACACCATTACACAACCACCACCAGCCTGAACTATAGACACAAGGGAGGTTGGGTCTATGGATTTTTTTCTGTTGATGACAAATTCATCATTTCCTGTGAGCCTGTACACACTGTAGTGTCTATGTCCTGTTCCTGGCTGTGTTCTTCTGTTGTTGTACCCTGAAGTTTGCTGTGTTGTGTACAGTGAAGTACCAGAAAAACTGGCACACTTTTTAGGTCCCCCACAGGATCTTGGGGGGGGGAACGTTGCACAGTCCTCACGCTGATGTATATTGAGGCCCCAGTATTGAATTCCGATGTTACTTGAGGCAGTGTTGCATATTTATCACATGAAACATTTCTTGCCTTACGTTCACCCAGAGTCTTTTTACGGCCACACAGAATTCGTGTAGTCACGGTACAGACTTGAAATGCCCATATGTGAATATCCAAACATTCTACCATTCTTCATCTACCTATGAAATGCTATTCTCCAACTGTAAAAACCATGCTGAAACAGGCGGAAACCGCTTTAGAAGCTTCCATAGATCACTTTATATATGCACTGACGGACCCAACCAATCATGTTCATAGGTGGCTTTGCTATGTATTTTGCATAGGCTCCAGTACCAATTTTTCTGTCATTTGAGTTACCATAGACATCCTATTAACTCAAACTCAAATCTGGACACTCTTTTCTGCCCAGTCTCATTTACAAGGCATTTCCTCCTGCAGAACCATGGATGTCTTTTGTTTTTCACAGTGTTGTTAATAAATTCTAGAGCTTGCTGTGTGTGAAAAATCCCAAGCGATCAGAGATTTACCTATCTGCCACCAACAAGCATGTTACATTTAAAGTAACTAAGATCACCATTTTTTTCCATTCTCATGTCTGAACATTAGCTGAAAATCTTGACCTGTATCTGCATTCTTTTATATATTGCATTGCTGCCACAGGATTGGCTGATTGGACAGTTGCATTAATGTGCATCTAATAAAGTGACCCATGAACGGCGTTATACATTTATGATCGTATGTGCATGCATGGGGTTATTTTTAGGACTATACTAAAAGTTTAGAAGTGAACTTCTCAGGAAGCATAGCCTTAGGCTCTAAATGGCTGCAGTAACCTCTACTCCACAGGAAATAAAATGCAGCCATTCAGGTTAAACAGCTATAGATTCAGCTACTAAAGTGAATGCATATTATGGTTGAATGGATTTGGTGACTAAATCTTGCAAAAGCGAAGCTTTTCTCTAAGCATTATTTACTTCTTTTCATTCAAGATGTCCCTTTTTTTGTCTTTTCCCTCAGCACCTGCGTGCCAGTCGCAGAGACATTACACAGGGTCCAACCACATGACATTAAATCACACGCCTTTTGAAATAGCCTATGAGAAGCTGATCGATACAAAGATGATGTAATTTTCCAATAGTCCTGTGTGACCCCAGCGACAGGGCAGAGCTACGGTCATGAATCACCTCCTGCCATCTGGGTCCAGAGAGGAAAAAGTACTGTATTTCATCTGCTCTGTAACCATTTCATTATAAATCTCGGCAGCAAAAGAACCCTCCAGAGTCAGGCTATTTATTGTCAGCCCCTGGCAGAAGTTACTGCTTTATGCTGATCTCAGAACAGCCTCTTTATGAGTTCTTGTAATAGTTAGAGCTCAAGTTAAAGCGAGGTTTTAGGACATTGTAAAAGTTGTAGCCAGAACATTTTAGGCTGTAGTTTATCCTGAACAGAGGGAAATGAAAACTGTTACAATGAATTGCAGCTGATGGTGCAGTGCTTTCAGCATGAACGTTTAAAGGAATCAAAACCCCTTATATCAAGGCTCTTATTTAAGACATTCATCTGATTGCTAGCACTGAAGCAACAGACATTTGATTAGGTCTGGATGAGAGATGCCTTATCTTATCCACAAATTAAGCTATTTTAGGCAGGGACTTGATTATTTCGGCCTTACACAGAATATAAGTGGCAAGTAGAGAAAATTTTGAAAGTTTTTAAATTTTTCAGAGCTTTGAATTGGCACGTCTCAACAGAACACAGATTTTACATTAGAAGACTGAATAATTTAAGGATGCTCACCCCACATCAAACTATTTGAACACTTGAATAGACTGGATAGGAAAAGATGTCCAATGTTGAAATTGTGCAATGATGTAAGAGGGTTCATTGTTTGGTCTCACAGTCGTGTAAAAAAAAAACCCTGATCAAATGTTGTTTATTTAAAGATTGTCCTAAGTATTTATTTGAATTAGTATCATCTTCAGTTGTGCCTCTTTAACTGTAAAATAAACCTTGTGAACCCTGCCAGTACAGGTTTTACAAACATAATGAAATTATTCAAGTAAACAAGTAAAAGCTAACTTGTTTTTGAGTGATTATGGTTTAGATTCAGTTCAACTGACCATTCAGACAGGCTCATGACTCTAAAAGCTAAGTAGTAATTATAATACAGTACAGGCCAAAAGTTTGGACACACCTTCTCATTCAATGTGTTTTCTTTATTTTCATGACTATTTACATTAT
>JAOVVG010000028.1:5907296-5920866 GCA_028566375.1 Leptodoras nelsoni
TGGTGGTGTGTTAGTGTGTGTTGTACTGGTGTGAGTGGATCAGACACAGCAGTGCTGCTGCAGTTTTTAAACACTGTATTCACTTATTGTGCACTCTATGAGACACATCCACCATATTGCTCCACGCTGTAGATGTAAAGTCAGAGATAGTAGCTCATCTGTTGTCGCACAGTTTGTGTTAGTCATCCTCTAATCCTTCATCAATCCTGTACTACTGTGTACTTACTGGCTTACTTGCTCTTAAGGAAACAGTGCGAATTAAAGGTGACTGTAATAAAACTGCTTGCAGTGCCTACCCTGTGATAATGTAATCAAAACAATCATAGAACAAATTCATAACAACATATCAAAATCTCGCTCTAGTTACAATTATGCTGTAACTGTAACAATTGTAGTATTAAACATCCTTTTACCCGTTTCAACCATTTCATCAGTCTCCGAAAGAATGCCAAGAACGTTCTTCTCAGCTGCAATGCTTCCATCACACAACAGGGTGTTCAACGCCCCACACATTTTATCAGAGCTGAATGTAGCCCTTGCCCTAAATTTATTATTTTATAAAATGCTGTCCTGTCCCAAGACACTCATTCATTCATTCATTCATTCATTTTCTTGACCGCTTATTCCTTTTCAGCGTCATGGGAGAGCCGGTGCCTAGCCGGCAGCATAGGGCGCAAGGCAGGAACATCCCTAGACAGGGCGCCAATCCATCGTAGGGCACACACACACTCACACACTAGGGCCATCCCCAGGTCTTTGGACTGTGGGAGGAAACCAGAGTACCCGGAGTAAACCCACGGGACACGGGGAGGACATGCAGACTCCACACAGAAAGGACCCAGACCGCCTCACCCCAAGACACTCATTTTTTTCATATCCTTATTCTTCATAGGTCTTTATAAAACAATTTTGTAGATATTTATGTCATTCAAATTTCATTGTTCATTTTTACAAGCTTGTACTAATGTAGAATCCCTAAAGTGTTCTTATCATTTATTATGTTCTGTCACTTTGTGTTTTCTGCCTAAAAGATACTGCCTAAATGTGAACTTGAGTACTGTTAATGACGTGAGTTTCAGAAACCATATACAGCAAGAAAAATATGATATTTATGATATATTTTTATTTAGGTTTTGATTTGGAATGTAGGTTGATGTTGATTTTTCAATATATAAAATATACCTCCTCCCAACTCCCGTTGCTTTTTTAACGTTCCTATTCGACTGGTAAAATCAGTATTCTTGAAACCCTTACTTATATGTCTGCTTGCTAACAGTTAATGCTCAAACTCTTCCACCACCCCAGCTATCTAAGCATCAATTTACTGATTTTTAATTCATCAGTTGCTTAAGTGTTTTGAGCTGGAAACGTTTCAACAACTCTATAGATTCTCCAAACACCTTTCAATCCTGTGTGAGATGTTTGCTCATTTGGCTCAGGATGCAGGCTGACATTTCTCCTGCTGATGTGCAGGATCCATGGGACCCCCTGTCACCCTTTTGCCTCTGTCTTGCTGGCCATTCACCACTCACACATTCCTGAAGAATTCAATTCGGTTCTGTGGCCCTAATACCTCTTTTTTTCCCCCCTTCCTTCTACCTTAGCCATTGTCAGTTTATTTTTGAAGAAAACAGAAATAAATACAATACATAAAGAAGATAGGGGAGTACAACAAAATACAAGGGATAATACAACAATACATTTTCAGAAATGTGGATAGATTTTTTTTTGACCTAGCACATTACTAATGTCTCACTCAGAAACTGTTAATTAACTTATATCTCTTTGAGTCCTGTTTTTTTTTCCTTCCATTTGAACTTTTTATGACAATTTGTATAAATAACATCATTAAAGAACCTCCGAAGCCTCCTCTCTATTGGAGCTTTTCTACTAGACAATATATTATGGCATGATATGCTAGGATACTCCCTCTATTTAATTTTATTCTATTTTATTCACAGCAGGATTTCAAAGTCTGTGCATTCCTTTAGCCATCATATTTGAGGCTATATCTGTGTGGTGTGGCATAAACCCAGTCCAATAGAGCAAGAGAATAATGCCCTTTTCACTATTTTGCTTTTAGGAGACAATAAAAATACTTATCATGAATAGCATGACTAATCACCCCTAGCACAATTCTGTCACACCCTGCTGTAGCACAGCAGAGATATCTGGGTGTCTAGTGCATACATTCAGTAGTCAGTACAGAGGGAGCAAATTAGCTTAATTAACAGCTTGTAATTAGCTGCATGATACAGTTGCTCATAGTTTATGGTCTGCAAGTTCTTATCCTTATAGCAAGACTTCTAATATTGACCAATTATCAATTCTTGTGTATAGTTTACATTAATATTAATATAATATGGTTGGAAACACAAATTACATCACATGGGTATATAGTACACCTAAGCCTATGTACATCCAATATACGTCTGTTTGTGCTAGAAAGAAAGCATGGCCATCATTTCATTAATATTCTATCCTAGGGTACTTAGATGGTCACATGTTGGAGAAGACTCAAGCATTCATAGCCAGACATGCCGCCGTGCTCTGGGCGGGCCAGCTGAGAGTTAGAGCCTAATTAACCTTTGTCCTTTCAACCCTATTTGGTTTTGTAATTTAGAAGAACTGATATGGATTCTGTGCATGACACTGAGCCAAGAGGTGGCAAAATTGTAAAACACACACCTAAGTTTTGAGACTGACTCTGAAATGGCTAATGGCGAATTCATTTCAATTAACTTATATTACTAAAGCACTTTTAACAATGGACATTGTCTCAAAGCAGCTTCACAAATGAAATTTTTCTCCCCAATTTAGTTGTCTCCAATTCCCACCCATCTGTGCATCCCCCCCATGTCACACGACGAACTGCCATTCAGGGAGGGCACGAAGCCATTGTGTGCTTCCTCTGAAACACGCGACGCAGCTGCCGCCTCTTTTTCGAGCTGCCGCTCATGTAACTTCCGCGAGTGGTCTAGCGCACTCGGAGGAAAGTGCTCTCACCCACCTTTGGTATGCATGAGCTCACAGATGCCTGTGATTGGACAGTGTCATTATGATTGACGTGGGGGAGAACGTATGCTGCTTCTCCCACCCTGAGAGCACGGCCAATTTTGCTTCCTGAGCTCCCAGCTACGGGCAGCTACAGCATCACCCGGATTCGAACTAGCGATCTCCGGATGATAGGGCAAACATGTTGCCGTTGTGCCACTCGGGAGCCCAAAAGGGAACCTCTTTTGGAATCCTCATTTGGGTAGCAGATACGTATTTTCAGATAGCAGAATAATAAATAAATAATCCCTTTTATAAGTGAGGGCTATATAGTAAAATAAAACTGTAATACAGATGAATAGGTATGCTCTTCCACAAATATTTAGAAAAACATGTACATTTTGTGCAAAAAAAGAGTAGCAAGACTAGCTAAAACAGCATAACTAAAAGGGAGAGCCAGAAGGTAATGCAGACATGAGGGAGCCCTGGGACATAAAACATCCAGCCACTCCAATGCCACCAAACCTGAGTGAACATGTGAGAGTGGTGGGGCGACAGCATCCAAACTTCCCAGAACACCAGAACACACTACGCCTATGAACCCTCCAGTTCTGTGCCATTAAAAGAAAAGCTAGTGGTAGAAGACTTGACTAAACAAAAATGTTCAGCCTAGTCTTAAAGACTTAGACTGTGTCTAAGTCCCGAATACTAATTGGAAGGCTGTTCCATCATTGTGGGGCTTTGTAAGAGAAAGCTCTACCCCCTGTTGTAGTCTTCAATATTCAAGGTACCAACAGAGAGCCTGCACCCTTTGATCAGAGTAGGCATGGAGGATCATAACAGACTAAAAGTTGGCTCAGGTACTGTGGTGTGAGACCATTTAGTGCCTTATAGGTTAATAGTAATAGTTTACTCTGGCTGCTGCATTCTGAACTTACTGGAGTATCCAGACAGCAAGGCATTACAATAAAGCTGCACTAAGGTCAAGTAACAAAAGCAAAGACACACAACCCTGATCAGAGGCCAGTAGTAAGTCATTTACCACTTTAACCAGCGCTGTCTCTGTGCTATGATGAGGCCTAAATCCTGACTGATAGATTTCATGAATGTTATTCCTGTGTACATCTGAGAATAACTGCTGTGCTACAGCCTTTACTAGGATCTTGGCGATAAACGGGAGGTTTGATATTTGCCTATAGTTAGACAGCTTACCAGGGTCAAGGTCAGGTTTTTTAATCACTGCTTGTTTCAAGTATTTGGGTACATAGCCTTTGGTAACAGATTAATTAATTTTAGAAGAGGTTCAATTGTTTCTGGTACTATCTGTTTGAAAAAACTTGTAGGTACAGGATTTAGTACACAATATGATGATTTTGAGAAGAAGATTATTGAAATTAGTTCAGTCTTTTGAAGGGGAATAAAACTTTCAAATCACTTATCTGATGTGGTTATACTGTCATCTACGTGCTTTGTTGTCAGATTGTCTGGCTTTAATTTTGTATAAATCTTTTTGCCTAATATTTTCAATTTTGTCAAAGAAGAAATTCATGAATTCGTCATTACTACATAATGATGGAGTGCATGCTTATGTGGTGGTCTTGTTACTAGTTAATTTTACTACAGTATTAAATAAGAATTTAGGATTATTTGTATTATTTTCTATTAGAGTGGAAAAATATGTTGACCTTGCAGCACCCAGAGCTTTTCTATAGCTCAAGGGCCTCTCCTTCCAAGCTGTCTGAAATACTTCCAATTTAGTTTGGCACCTTTTATGTTCTAGTCTGCAAACAGTCTGTTTTAAGGCACGTGTGTGATCCTCATAGCAAGGTGCTAGTTTTTTCTCTCTAATTATTTTTCTTTTACGAGGAGCTACATTATCCAGAGTATAGTGAAAAGTTGAGGTCAAGTTCTGTGGGGTTAGACAGCAATCCAATCAGACTTGATAATTCTGGGAGATTCTAAATAAAATTGTGCAGTAGCTGACGTGAATGTATGTTTAACATGGTATCGTGGCATTGAGTACATACAGTATTATGACCAAGACAAATTTTAAATGAGATAAGGTAATGATCTGAGACGGCTTCAGACTGTAGAAGTGTAACTACATTTTCTAGATTCAATCCGAATGTTAATATTAGATATATTATTATGAGTGGGTCTTTTTACATGCTGATTTACTCCTACTGAGTCTAGAATGGACATAAACGCTGTTCTCAGGGGATCTTGTGGATCTAAATGAATATTAAAGTCTCCAACAATTAATGCTTGGTCTAAAGAAACTACCAGGTCTGAGATAAACTCTTCAAATTCACAAAGAAATTCAGAATACGGCCCTGGGGCTCTGTAAATAATAATTAGAGGAATTGACTGGGCAGACCTAGTTTTTTTTAGCTGTGAGAGACTGCCAATATTTAACAGTCGTACTTTCAGATCAAAGGTGCTTTGTATTCAGTATTATCTAATTTGTTGGTAATTAGATTACTAAGAAAAACTTTCTGAGTCTTTCTACATTTTTGTTTTGCACTGGGAACAGACACGATCTCAATATGGTGGAACCTAAGTGACAACTCTGTGCAGCTAGCAAACGGTCAGTTAAGCCTGTTTGTCTGCTTCCTGGCCTTAGATTAACTAGCCCTGTGCTGAGACGATGAGCTATGCTGCAAGAAATGAGAGCAGCACCTTCTTGAGTGGGATGGATACCATCCTGCCCTAACAGGCGGCCCTAACACTTCGACATCCAGCAGTTCAGCAACCATAACCTGCTGTAAGCTACACCTCATTGGGTCTGTATAATGATGACAGTTGGTTTGTCAGGTCAGGACAGTTTTCTGAGAAATGTAGAATTATCCAAAAGTGGAAGTGCTCTAAAATCCTCTGGTAGGCTATTCCAAAGTTTGGGGCCATAGTAAGAAAATGCTGCCTCACTGCACAGGAGTGACCAGCATGTTTCTGTTTGAAGATTTAAGCGCTCTTGTAAGAATTTAACCAACAATTCTCTGTGGTACAGTGGAAAATCATTGAGAATGGACCATGGAAGACAAGGGCATTGGTAGCTCAGTGGTTAAGACATTGGACTGGATCCAAGCACCATCAGTCTGCCACCGTTGGGCCCTTGAGAAAGGCCCTTAACCCTCAATTGTACAGTTGTATAAATGAGATAAATGTAAGCCTCTAGAACAAGGCTGTCTGCCATCAATGTAAATGTAAGACCATTGACTATGGAAGACCACGGAGGCATTTAAAAATCAATATTAGCATATGTCAATATTAGCATTAGGCTTGGGCAGCCGATGCAGCTGTTTATGGATGGGTGTTTTGTGCTTTTTATGTATAAGGATGTGTGATGATGCACATGGATTCTCAAAAACCTGGATTTCTACTGGTCTGCATCAGACCATTTGCAACACTGACTCACTCATTAATAATGTAGAAATGCAAAATAGCTAGCCAGTGAGAGGTGAAAAGCTAAATAAAGACAGATAGATGTAGGGTAATATGGGGGATGGAAATACACAACAGCTGCATCAGCTTAAATCTGAGTTTACATGTTAAATAAAGTCTAAAAAATATTGAATATTAATAAATTCAAATAAATGTTAAACAAACAAATATTAAATCAAGTTATATATAAAATTATAAATGAATAAATTGAACCTAAATTCATTACAATGGCAAATAATAATAATAATAATAATAATAATAATATACTTTTAAATACATTTCTCAGTTTTTTGTAACTCTCATTCTCTTTCATATTTATGTGAATTGTTCAGTATTTATTTATTTTTGTAATGTTTACATTTATATATTCTTTTTTTCGCTGCTTGTATTATGTTCCTATCAGATTCTCAGCATTTCATTTATAAAAGGTGCATTAATAGTAGACAATATTATACTGAAACACATTTTTTACTACAGTCTATATTTTACACGCTTTATTATACACTTTATTATCTTCTCACATTTATATCTATATATATTTATCTATATATATATATATATATCTATAAAAAAGCCCAACAGTACTCACACTAAGGCACTTTGTGAAAGCTATATATTTACCCATTTGTTATTTGTTTTTTTTTTTTTATGTGTGCTGCTACTAGTGGAGAGGTTGGAGCCCTGAACTCACTTGTGTTGTGGAAAATTGATGATGTTAAACATAACTATAAGTTAGTAAAAGTATGATGGTATACTGTCCTAAAACATTGTAATTGTTGCTACATTGCAGTAGTGTTGCTACTTTCCAGTGGTTTAAATTATGAGGTTTGCTTATGTTTTTACTCCTTATAACAATATAATTGTTATGGAAACAACTGTACATTATTTAGCTCTGTACATTATTATTTAACTCTGTAGTCAATATTATATTTTTATAGTTGGGAATAATGTTGTGTTTGGACATATAGCCTTTGTAAAGCCAATACATATCTATGCTGTCTGGGCTGGAAGTAAAGTATGGCCTTAATTTCATTAATAATATTATATTCTAAGACTTTCTTTTAGGATTGCATGTGTGTGGGAAGAATCATAGCTTTTTGTTGGTTGTGCCTTAACATTTATTCACATTTCTTGCAAACGTGCCCTTAAATGTCCTGCATATTTCTGCATCAATGTTATCAGTTGAAATCATTCAGACTCTCAGCTGGTCCATGGGTAGCTCTTAACTCCCAGCTGTCTTTCTTTCTCTCTCTCTCTCTCTCTCTCTCTCTCTCTCTCTCTCTCTCTCTCTGCAACTAAAGGTCTCACAGTCAAATATCACTGCATGCAGTGAACTCAGCCTTAGTGTCCCATTTTCATACTTCTCCAGGCTGTAGAAAATCGATTTAAAAGAGATTAATCACAGGCAGCTGCTGGCCCTACAGAGAGCCTTGTCTCTGATACATGACCTGTCCTCTAGTTACAACATGGTGTGAAAGGAACAAATTGAAAGAAAATAAGAAATGATTACCATTTGATTCAGATATCTGTAGTGGGCTATGCATTTCTTTTGAGTGTGTCAAGGAATGCTAGTTCTAGCCAGTAGCCTGTTGCGCAGTACTCGGCACTTCTAGCGGATATATCCGTTGTTAATGTTATACCCTTTTGTGGGTGGAGAACTTGCCATGGTGAAGGGGCGTGTGTGCTTTGGTGAACCTTTCAGGTGTGTGCCCAAGATGTTAATGTCCCGTGTAGGCCCATCGTTGGTGAACAGATTTGAAATAATACTTAAGGCATTAAAGAGTGTCACAAAAAGGTGCCTGAATTGAGCCAGTGCTGGGGGTAGAGTTAGCAAGTGATGTGTCTAGTGATGATGTGAAAAGATTTTGTTGGCTTACCACCCACGAGCAGGATTCTGGTGCAGTGTCAGATAGGCAGCAAGCATCTGATGAACAGTTTTTGATGGATTGGTTTAGGCAGCATGGGAATTGCTCTCCTTAGCCTCCCTGTAAGTGTATGTCAAGGTCCTGGAGGGGAGACAGTGGCTATTTCCCAATAAGGAACAATACTTCCTTGATAGGATGGGACCTTCTAAGACGGATGTCTCAGATGCACGGGATAGCATTCAGAAATCACATAATACTGCAAAAGTCTAATAAGTCTAGGCATTGCTCAATACAAAGTATGTCATGTTTGGACTTGTATATTTGGTAGTACAGACTTAGTGATTTCAATTCATGAGTACAAACTCTTGAGGACTAAAGGACACTTTATGTTCATTCTGCAATTTATAACAGCATCATACTTGATGTCATCTGCTAGCGTGACCGCAGTCTGTGAAAATGTTGGAGCAAATGTTCACGTACGCTCTTTCTTGATAAATTAAGTCTAAATAATGACATTCTCACCAAAAAAATGTATAATTTCATTTCATAATAGAACAACAGTAGTATTTTAAAACTTACAGCTATACTGAGTTTGGTGTGAAATGCATTCTAACTGTCCCAAGTCCACACATGTCACCTCCCGTTGCATCCTTGACATCCAGGCATTTAAACTGTACTTAGATAGATGCAGACTTTTGAATGGAACGATACTTAAGCAGTGATTGATGACGTTTCTCAAATACACAAGAACACAATTACAGTCAAGAACGCAGATTGAGAATCAGCTACTGTTAAGATCCCTCCTTCCTTTTCTTATTGATTTTTAGGGCAGGTGCTGCATTACCGCCACCCACTGGATTGGGGTGTGGATCAGGAATAGAACTGTACATTCACAAATTCTAATGATAAATGAAACAGAGAAAGAGTAAAATGAAGAAAAATTTTATATTCTTTCTATGTTTGTTCTGCTGAAATATTGAAACAAAAATAGATAACACTTTTCTATAGATGTCCTTCTATAGATTTTCTATTGGCGACCTGTCTAGGGTTGTTCCTGCCTTGCACCCTATGCTGCCGGCTAGGCACCGGCTCTCCCATGACCCTGAAAAGGAATAAGCTGTTAAGAAAATAAATGAATGAATAACTTTTCTATAGAATTCCTTCTGTACATAATTCAAAGCTAAGGTTTATTGCTTTAAGGTACAGTATATGATCACTTCTCTCAGCATCATATTTTGGACTGGAAAGTATTATATGTTTCCTGTTTTAAATAATGCACTGTTTAATCCTGTATGATCAAAACATAGAGGTCCTGCATTCAGTTCCACATGTATGTGTGCCTGGGATTGTGGGCAATTTAAGAATGCGTCATTTGTATTCTTTCAATGAAGGACATGGGCCTTGGTCAACTTCAGAGGATCCTAGAACCAGTCCTAAGATTCAAGAGAACCCAGGATCCTGTTTGGTGTGTGTGTGTGTGTGTCTGTGCATTGCATTTTTATTGTATGAGGTACTGCAGAAGGACAGGATAGTTGGGATCTGGGCTTTAGGAGCACAGTGAGACTTGTGTCCACATTCAGCATTAAGTTGACGTTGTTTAATGTGACTGTCTGATGCGTCTTGTCTCCACTCTTAAATATCAAGACACAAAGCGCAGGCTGAGTCTGAGAAAGAGTAGGATGCCACCTGCAGATGAAGGGAGAAAAGATTCCCCTGGGTGCCAGAGTTTACAGGATATTATTCGCAAGCTATTGCCGAACAGAGTCAGAGACTGATATGGATTGCACTAGCAGATTATACAGCAGGGTCTGAGACCACATTGAAAATCTGAGATCTTTATTTTCATTTAAAATAAAGAGATGGTTTTGATTTTTTTTTTTTTATATTTGAAACAATGAAAGTAAATGTTCAATATCTTGAATGTGATATTGACCATGTTAAGTGCTTTGCACAAAAGGTCAGATTTTCCCCTTGCCCTGCATCTAAAATGAATCATAAGGTTTTGCATCACTTGGGAAGGCCATGGCAATTAGACTGTACATTGTCTGTTCTAAATTAGAAAATCGAAGCATTTTCATTAGTGTTCTCAGACTCTATATAGGGGGTTATATAGAGATACCCACATTGCAAAATAAAAAAAAATGTGCAAAAAAGATGAGCAATATGCACTGAATTACCAGAAAAACTTGCACTAGAGCCTATGCAAAATACTTAGCAATGCCACCTGTGCACCTCATTGGTTGTCAGCATATATAAAGAGATGGAGGTCTACGGAAACTTCTAGGGCTGTTTCCACTATGAGAATCCTTACAATTTTGCAATTTTCACTCTGTTTAATGGGTCATAGCATTTCAGAGGTAGAAGCAAAGTTTGGATTTTCACGTATGAGCATTTCAAAGTTGTACCATGAATACAAGAATTCCAGCAAAAACCTGAATTTATGATAGCAGCGTGGCTGTAAAAAAGACTCTGTGTGGGAGTGACCAGCGGCAGCTGTCAAAAATCATTTCAAGTGAACACTGCCTCAAGTACCACTAAGTATGAACTGGCATACCAGTTTTTCTGGTACATCAGTGTATTTGCCTTAGCACATGGTTCATTTTTTATAACTAATGTTATGATCCTTATTTCATTTCAACAGCTCATATCAGATATATATCGTGACATTATGCAATAGTTTTCTGTCTATTTGAGAAGAATTATCTTTTCCCCTTTTCTGACTCCTGTATTCTCAAGTTAATAACTTAAAAGGTAGACAGGAGAATACTACTTCTGATTGGTCAGAGGCAGATTTATAGCTTCTCCAACGTGTGCTAATGTTGTGGGTTACACACCGGTTACTTTCAGCATGTCTCGCTTGATAAATTGTATTGCTGCTGTTAGTATTAGCATTCGTTAGCATCAGCTTGTCCTCTGTGACGAATGGTTCTGCTCCAGTGATCTACTTTGTAATGCAGCTTGTCTAAAGAACAACATCAAGTGATGAATTCAAATGGAAAACAAATACAATTCTAATGTTGGGACAAAAGGACATGGGTACTTTGTTGTAGAAGCAGGAAGTCTTAGGACATTCTGGACATTCTGCCAGTGGTGTTAATGAAGAAATTCATGTATTTGAACAAAGTTCAAATTAAGTCACACGTTAGATAGCACATCTCAGATTGATTTTTGCTATTTATATACTCATTCATACATTCATCTTCTTGGCCGCTTATTCCTTTTCAGGGTCACGGGGGAGCTGGTGCCTAGCTGGCCACATAGGGCGCAAGGCAGGAACAACCCTAGACAGGCCGCCAATCCATCGTAGGGCACACACACTCGCGCACACACACTAGGGCCGCTTTAGAGACGCCAATCAACCTAACGTGCATGTCTTTGGACTGTGGAAGGAAACCGGAGTAAACCCACGTCGACACGGGGAGGACATGCAGACTCCACACAGAAAGGACCCAGACCGCCCCACCGGGGGATCAAACCCGGGACCTTCTTGCTGTGAGGCGACAGTGCTACCCACCGAGCCACCGTGTCGCCCCATTTATATACTCCTATACATTTTATATAATTTACAATATTGATGTCTAGTGACTTTTGTTTTTTCTTTTTTTCCTTTCTATTTTCATGCTTCTCTGGTAGTGAAGATTGCTAACTTGATTTATTTTATTGGGATATCAGGATAGGGCAAAGGGGTTATCACCATTTTGTAGTTGTACAAAAAAAAAATACATATATTGTATACATATATTTCCATTCTAGAATAGCCACTTTACTGTTTTTGAGCTACTCTAAGTGTAGTTACCACCCTTCTCCATGCTGAGGTCACACACGGGGGTGTGTGGTGTATTAGCATAAAGTCCTCCATTTCGATTTAACATTTAATGTTTGCATTTAACATTTACATTTCAGTTTAACATTTACATACACTGCATAATGTGACTCGGTAGTCGCAGGGTACCAGTGGTGGACCTGCCAATTCTGGTGTTCTCTGGAGATTGCCAGTCGAGCTGCATGGGGCTTGTGTGCACCGGTCCCACTAGATTAAAGGTCATTTTGCAGAGCTCTGGAGCAGATACTGGTCTTGATGCTGGGTTGATGCCTTTCTGTGGTGTGTCCAGCTCTGACGGCCCATGGTACCTCCTTCATGCTCTTGAGACTGTCCTGGGAGACACAGCAAACCTTCTTGAACCAACACGAATGGATGTGCCATCCTGGAGGAGCTGGACTGCCTGTGCAGCCTGGTTGGGCTGCAGGTACCACCTCATGCTACCAGCAGTGAAAAGAACACTGGCAAAATGCAAAACTAGAGAAGAATATGTCAGGAACCATAAAAAGAGAGTAACTATTTGTTGCCACCACCTGAAAAATCTTTCCGATTTTGGGGTTGCTTTGCTGATGCCTCTCCAGTGCACCGGTTGTTTATCATTTATTTGCGGCAAAGCAGGTGACATTGATTCACAATCACTTATGCTTCCTAACTGGATGTCCCTGCTATTCCTGAAGTTAAACTGCTTTGGTGTTATAGTCTGATGATTAAGTGTTCCCTTTTATTTATTTATTTTTTGAGAAGCATATATGTTTAACATGGGCGACACTGTGGCTCAGTGGGTAGCACCGTCGCCTCACAGCAAGAAGGTCCCGGGTTCGATCCCCGGGTGGGGTGGTCTGGGTGCTTTCTGTGTGGAGTCTGCATGTCCTCCCCGTGTCTACGTGGGTTTACTCCAGGTACTCCGGTTTCCTCCCACAGTCCAAAGACATGCACGTTAGGTTGATTGTGTCTCTAAAGTGGCCCTAGTGTGTGTGTGTGTGCCCTACGGTGGATTGGCGCCCTGTTTAGGGTTGTTCCTGCCTTGCGCCCTAGGCTGCCGGCTAGGCACCGGCTCTCCCGCGACCTTGAAAAGGAATAAGCGGTTAAGAAAATGAATGAATAAATATTTATATTTATATATATTTGTTTATATTTAACAATTAACATTTATGTTTATGTTCATTTACATTAAAATTTCACATTTACATTTAAGATTTGTATTTACATTATATTTATAATATTTTATCATTTTGCTTTAATGCAGCTCAGTACTTTTGGTAAAGGTATTACAAATAAAAAAAAAGGTTTTACATGAATTTCTCTCTGAATATCAAAAAAAAAGGTCAGTCATTATCTGTACCGCTTATTCCCATTTACGGGGTCACGGGGGGGCCGGTGCCCAGCCGGCAACTCTGAGCGCAAGGGCAGGAACCAACCCTAGACAGGGCGCTAATCCATCGTAGGGCTC
>JAOVVG010000028.1:5963195-5977535 GCA_028566375.1 Leptodoras nelsoni
GCCCTACACCATACTAATAAATTATTGTGGTCTAAAATGACAGGTGTTTCAGTTTCATTGTCTAACCCCTGTATGTCCACAGATACAGAAAGCAAAAGGAATCGGACACAGCTATTGTGTGATGGGGCGTTCTACCTTGTGTTTGGGAACTGGCAGATGACCAACTTGGGGAGAAATTGAAAAAAAAAAAGAATGTGAGCACCAGTTACCAGTGTGTATTAGACAGAAAATATAATGTTACCAACAATTCCCCAGAACCACTAGAAACTGCATAATTATGCAATATGATATGATATGATCATTGGCTACTTTAAATTCTTTAACTTTGTGGGGGTTTTTGTTATGACTTGGCACAGCTATTGTATAACAGGGGAGCTCTACTTGGTGTTTGGGAACTGGCTGATGACCAAATTGGGGGGAAATTTTCATTAGAAACTGCATAATTATGCATTATAGAGCTTATTATCATCATCAAAATTCTTTAATATTGTGTTTTTTAGTATGACTTCACAAATCCATGACACTTGGTGTGGTTGTAGCCCCATCTCTGATAAGAATACAAGGCTCAAAGCACTTTTTGGGCAATAGCTCAAAAACATTTGGATGAAAAATGATAAACCTTTTATGTCTAGTTGGACTCTAGGAGGTAGCTCATTATGATTGATTTGTGGTGTAGCACCACTTAGTGAATAATGTTCAAGCCAAAAATCTAGCATTTCACTAGTCAATATCTTGTTATGTAAAGACTGCATCACTACCACATTCTTCACATTTTGTGAACTTTCATCCATAGGGGTTCTGCAACCGACACGTTTCAATATCTCAGAAACTGCTTTAGCAGCAATTGTGAAAATTGTTATGCTTATTTCACTTCATTCTTGCTGTTTCTCTTACTTCGTGGTCATATTCCACACTACTACATTTACATTACATTTATGGCATTGGCACAATTATCCAGAGTGACTTACATTTATCTCATTTATACAACTGAGCAGTTGAGGGTTAAGGGCCTTGCTCAAGGGCCCAGCAGTGGCAGCTTGGTGGTGCTGGGAGTTGAACCCCCAACCTTCTATTCAGTAACCCAAAACCTTAACCATTGAGCCACCCCTACTATGTGGCACGTTTCTTTGGCCTCTATGCAAGACAACCAGTACTCACATTTTCTGTATTTTATTTAATATACCATTTATAATAAGAAACAAGTATAAGTGCAGTAACATATTTTAGTGCAAAAAATAAAAAAGGGCACACCATAATTTGCTCAAGCTACAAACCCTAATATCAGAATAGGAATGTTATTGCTGCTTTTGTGTTTTTGTCAAGTTAAGTTTTCGGTAAAATTTTAACCGAAGAGAAGGTTAAATGTGGGATATTGATTCTTTGCAGCATGCTCATGCACTCTCACAGGCTTTTAAAACATTTTGTTGTTGATTTATGTCAGGCTGTACTTTAACATGAAGGTCATGTTGATCTGATCAGAAATCATTAGGTACAATAATCAGTGTATGGTGTTTCTTCTCTCGTTGTTACCTCTGACGTGAATTGACCGTTGCTGCCATGTCGAGGCAGACAGATGTCACAGTGCTGAGTTATTGATTAAAGAAAGGCCCTGGTCTTCAGATCAGTCAATCCAGTCGAGCTTAGGAAACAGAAATGGCTTCCATTGAAGCACAGGAGATGAAAAATCTTTCACAGATGGCAGGAGATCCCTGGGTGGAACAGTTGTGAATATATATTGGATACAGCTCTTTTTTCTTACTTTGTCCTGTAAGCTTGTTTTTTTTTCCTGCTCGCAGGATTTTTTTTCATATTCTTGTTTTTCATCCATGGCTTCATTTTCTCTCCTTATCACCCTTCTCTTTATCTGCACTCTTTTTGTGTTTCTTTTCGGAGTAGGTCAGCTGGAGTATATCCATCTCTCTGCACCGTTTGTGGCAGTGAAAAATAAGGAAGTCAACCTGACAGTGGTTCTGTGGCCGAGCCAAGTGGGAACCGTCACCTACATCTGGTGGTTTGGGAACAACTCAGAGGTATTGCAATTTTTTCTCTTTCAGCCTCCATGCATCAAAATGCAAATAGCTCAGTATGGCTCAAACTGGGACTTGGGTTAAGTTCAGGAAGGAAAAAAGCAGATAGGAATGACGAAATATATACAGATGTATAATCTATACATCTAAACTAAATATATACACATATTATTAGTATTATTAGTATTATCTATCATTGGCTGGAAAGAGTTGATCATATAAATAGGATTTGTAAGTAGGGATGTGCTTAGCAAGGAAAACAAAGTTTCTTGTTAAACAGTTTGATGTCGAACTCTAAGGTAATACCAAAAGCTCCAAAAAGATTACAAACTGAATAAAATTCAAAATAGCTAAGTATTTTTTTTAAAAACGCTGAATTTAATAAGATGTGCAGTTTGGTCAGCTGTCAATGCAGAAAAATATCAATCAATCAATAAAATGTCACAAAGCACAATCTAAAGGAAAGACAGGAAAAATACAGTAGATGTAGAACCAACAAATTTGGTCAACCATTTTTTAATTTGGAATAAATTGCATTTGTATAATTTATACCAAAATAAGTGTAGGTATGAAAATATATATATATACATGCATACAGTGGGGAAAATAAGTATTTGATACACTGCCGATTTTGCCGAAGTTTTCCTACCTACAAAGAATGCAGAGTCTATCATTTTTAGCATAGGTACACTTCCACTGCGAGAGACACACTGCGAGAGAATTTAATAATTAATTTGCATTTTATTGCATTAAACAATTATTTGATACAATAGAAAAACAGAACTTAATATTTGGTACAGAAACATTTGTTTGCAATTACAGAGGTCAGACATTTCCTGTAGTTCTTGGCCAAGTTTGCACACACTGCAGCAGGGCCCACTCCTCCATACACATCATCTCCAGATCTTTCAGGTTTTGTGGCTAAACATTGATTTTCAGCTCCCTCCAAAGATTTTCTATTGGGAAGGAGGTTGTTGGCCAAAATCTCACAATATATGACCCCATCCATCCTCCCTTCAATACGGTGCAGTTGTCCTGTCCCCTTTCAAGAAAAGCACCCCCAAAGTATGATGTTTCCACCCCCATGCTTCACGGTTAGGATGGTGTTCTTGGGGTTGTACTCATCCTTCTTCTTCTTCCAAACATGGCAATTGGAGTTGATACCAAAAAGCTCTATTTTGGTCTCCTCTGACCACATGACCTTCTCCCATGCCTCCTCTGGATCATCCAGATGGTGTTTGGTGAACTTCAAATGGGCCTAGACATGTGCTTGTGTGAGCAGGGGGACCTTGCGTGACCTGCAGGATTTTAATCCATGATGACGTAGTGTGCTACTAATGGTAATTTTTCAGACTGTGGTCCCCAGCTCACTTCAGGTCATTGACCAGGTCCTCCCATGTAGTTGGGCTGGGCTGATTCCTGACCTTTTTCAGAATTATCCTTACCCCATGAGGCGATATATTGCATGGAGTCCCAGACCGATGAAGATTGACATTGTCATCTTGTGTTTCTTCTATTTTCTAATAATTGTGCCAACAGTTGTTGCCTTCTCACCAAGCTGTTTGCCTTTTGTCCTGTAGCCCATCCCAGACTTGTGCAGGTCTACAATTTTGTCCCTGTTGTTCTTTGATCTTGGCCATGGTGGAGTGGTTGGAATGTGATTGATTGAGTGTGTAGACAGGTCTTGTATTCAGGTAACAAGTTCAAACAGGTGCAATTAATACAGGTGATGAGTGCAGAATAGGAGGGCTTCTTAAAGAAAAACTAACAGGTCTGTGAGAGCCAGAATTCTGGCTGGTTGGTAGGTGAACAAATACCTACAGTATTTCATGCAATAAAATGCAAATTAATTATTTAAAAACCATACAATCTGATTTTCTAGATGGTTTTTTTTTAGATTCTGTCTCTCACAGGTGTACCTACGATACACCTAGGTGGGAAAACTTGGAAAATCATCAGTGTATCAAGTACCCCACTGTGTGTGTATATATATATATATATCAGCCATAACACTAACAACACCTGCCTAATATTGTGTTGATCCCCTTGTGCCCCCGAAACAGATCAGGCTCATCGAATGGTATCTGACACCAAAACATTAACAGCAGATTATTCTTTAAATCATTTAGGTTGAGAGTTCGAGCCTTCAGGGATCAGACTTATTTGTCCAGCACATCCCACAGATGCGCAATTTGATTGAAATCTGGGGAATTTTGGCCCAGACCCAAGGTTTCATAGCATACCTATGATACCAAATTTCCCTCTGGCTAGTGTTATCCTATCCTATCCTATTCTATCCTATCCATAACATTCCCAGAGCATCACACTGCCCCTGTTGGTTTCCCTTCTTCCCATAGTGCATCCTGGTGTCATCTCTTCCCCAGGGAAAAGGAAGCACATGTCCCTGGCTGTCCATAAAATGTAAAAGAAAACATAATTCATCAGACCAATTTACCTCCTTCCATTGTGCCATGGTCAGTTCTAATGCTCCCGTGCCCTTTTTAGGTGCTTTCTGTGGTGGTCAGGGGTCAGCATGAGCACTCTGACCAGTCTGTGGTTACATAGCCAATGTAATTTGTACAGTAAATATAGCTCTTCTGTGGGATCAGACCAGACCAGACGTACTAGCCTTTGCTCCCCGTGCTCATCAATGAGCTGTGAGCACCCGTGATCCTGTCACCAGTTCACCAATTGTCCTTACTTGGACCACTTTTTGTAGGTACTAACCACTGCCAACACAAGACATGCCATTTTGGTTGTCTAGCTATCACAATTAGGACCTTGTCAAAAGTCACTCAGATTCTTACACTTGCCCAGTTTTCCTGCTTCAAGAACTGACCACTCACTTGCTGCCTAATATATCTCACTCCTTGACAGGTGCCAGTGTAATGAGATAATCAATGTTGTTCACTTCACCTGTCAGTGGTGTTAATGTTATGGCTGATTGGTGTGTGTGGGGGGGGTATGTCTGGTGTGTGGGGGGTATGTGTGGTGTGTGTAAGTAAATGTATATTAATAAATACATTTAAAAAAATAGTTCTCATTACTTTATGGACAGAGCTTGTGTATTAATTCCCAACCAGCCAACTAGGCAATATTGATTGAATGTCCCTAATCAGCTGTAGTGTCTTATCATACAAAGGAATCATCATGTGACCATTTAGCTTTATTGATGCTTTATTGACCCATGCTCCATAGTTAGCCAACAGGACACAATTAGTCCAGTTATCTTCTAGCTCCTGCAATCTGTACCATACTTCAGCTGAGTCTGAATAAAAACATTCCCTATTTTTATTAGTCCAAGTTAAGTTCAGCTTTTTGGAATTCCTGGATATAGTGAATTTCAATTTTGGGGTATGAAGGTTTTTTTAGTTTGTGGTGTAGTTTTTAAGTAACGATGTACCAACCCTCTTCGTTTCCATTTCTGATAGAATACCACTATCAGAGCTCTGGGTGTTTATCAATATGCTGATGAGACACAGCCATCATTGTATCTGAGCTGTGCCAATTTGAAACCTTAGAAGCATGATGGTGATATTCTTTAAGAAAGTTTGTTTAAAACCAAGAAATGAGACAGTAGTTGGATGTACTGATCTATTTTGTATAGCTTGGTACTGTTGCCAAAATGTAGTTGTCATCTTCTGCCACTTAATGGGCACAATAGAAACAAATATTTTAATTATGAATATACGAATTTATATGCATGTTACATATTTTAGCAAACTACCATCAAGATCCTCTGCCAGGTGTCCTTTTTTTGAACAATGGTGAAGCATGGCTTACACAATATGAAGAGCAGCTGTAACTTAGTATGTAGGCTATATAAAAATCAGCTGTCAGTAAAATGGTAAGACTCTATATCCTTAACTTTAATAATATTTACTGCATTAGTTAACATTAACAAACCATGAATGTCAGCAATAATATGTCATATGTAATGTTAACTAAGGAAAGTTAGCATTATTGATGTCACCTAATTGATGACTGGTCTCCTGATGCAAATATTGGAACTTGAGATCTGTTAGTACACCAATATATGAAAGCATAGCATTAGTATGAGAAATATGATTTGTAAAAGTACATTTTTATGTTTTGCTATTAACCAAAACTGAAAAGCAGTTCTTACAGGGTATGTCTTTTTACTCTTTTTCATGTCCCTTTTTTCCCTCTTCATGTGTTTCTTTCTCGCCTTTGCTTCCACAACCCCAGCCAATAATCACACTAGAAGGGAGCGTGGCTTTCACTTTCCCTCGGGAGGGAATAAACATTGTCACTGTGCAGGTGGTAGCTGGTAGCATTATTCAGCAAGACAGGAAAACCATTGCGGTTCATGGTGAGTGCTTCTTGACAGCTAGCCAAATGGGGGGAAACTGTTTTATGCTCTTATTCTGACCTCTGTCTCTGTTTTGCCTATGGAGCTAACTCTGTATGTCTGTCAGCTGGATTGAACAGAAATACTTGACTGCTGTGATACATTACACAGTCAACCTATTGCTTTGTAATTACAGTACTGTGTAGGCATACTATTGTTTTTAGGTACAACGTTATTGATTTTTTTTAGTTCTGCATTATTAAGTCAGGACAGGTTTTTATATTTCCAAATGTTACTTTTCCAACAAAAAAATTAAATGTAACAGAGAAATATTAGTATGTCAGAGCACTTTTCAGACAAAAAAACATAATGAAGGCTGCTGGGTTTGCATGCAAGAAAAAGAAGTAAGTGTGACAGTCAAAGTCTTCAGAAGAGCTGTGGCAGATTCTCCAAGACCCTCAGTAAAAGCTATCAGCTAATTACTGTACAGTACGATGCAGAAGTCTTAGGCACATGCAAAGACTCGCTGTAAAGCAAAGATAATTTTGAAAATGATGAAGATGTTTCTTCATAAAAAACACTATAAAGTGCAGTAAACAGTAATAAACTAAAGGAGATCTATATTGGGTGCCTTTTTTAAAAAACTGGGTGCCAGTTTTATAAGGAAATTAGCTTTTACGTTTTACTTGGAGAATCTGCCACAGCTCTTCTGGAGACTTTGACTGTCACACTTACTTTTAAGTCACTTACTTCCTTTTATATTTGGAAATATAACATCTTTTTGTACTGACTAATGCATAAATAATAATAAAAAAAACAATAGGGCGTCTATGCCTTTTGCACAGTACTGCATATATCAGGATAAATATAGCAAGGCTACCAAGAATGGGCCTTATCTCTTCAATTTCTATGTAATCTATGCAATTATTCCTTCAAACATATGCATATGGGAGAAATGTTTGTTCTTATTAATTTAAGTCATAGCGGCAATAACACATAACACATAATGATGAGCTGCAGGCTCTAAGCACCCTCTGCTAACACTTGCACGCTCTGCCAGCTCTTGCCACGTTACACAAAACAATAAAGAAACCATAGTCGAATATACTTTTAATGTATCATAATAGCAGCTTCATGTAAGCCCTATGAAATGCTGAAAACTGACTGACAGTTGACATTTTTTAAAAGTCACTATTTAAGGTCATTATTTGAAATCCACTGACAGATGCACAATGATGCACTACGACACATTTCAGCTCAGTGGCTTTACTGTTTATGATAAACAGATAGTTGTAGCTTATCTCCAATCCCTATGGGTGATTGTGCCTTAGTGCACTGCCTAGTCCTGAACAAGCCTTTCAAAGCCACATGCAAATCTGCCATGTGTGACAGCTGTGGGAGCAGTATTGCTTTTAAATCTCAATGTTTTATATTGAGAATCAGACTATAAAATTATTACTGAGTAATTTTACACCAGTGTTGTAAAGATTTTGCAAATGACAAAATCAATCTTAAATGTATCCTAATGTATTTTTTGTTTGCTTGTTTGTTTGTTTGTTTATTTATTTACTATTTTACAGATTATTTCAGGTCCCATCTTTTAGCCTTTTCTTCCAATTTGGATGAGCACAACCCTGACGTGGCAGAATGGAGACTGGATGTTAGCAGAGTCATCAAAAACTCCATGGTCCATGTGAGTGAAGTCTGAAGCCTCTTTTTTGATCTAATGGATCAACTGAACTGTGCAAAAACAGAACAGTCCCTCCCCCCCATTAATTATAACCACCATGAGCTGGAAAGGTTCTTCTACTCTTACTCTCACGGTTCCATTTGCACAGCTAAATCACTGTATAACTTGGATCCGTTGGCATATAAGCAATAACTGCATTATGGTGCCACAGGAACATCATTTCTACCCCCCTCTCAATAATCCTCATGTGTCAAATAAATGAATCTATGAACTGCCACAGAGGAAGGTTTATGATGCTCTCAAATAACTACACAATAGGTGTTTTTAAACTTTCTGCTGACTAAAAAGAAGTTAAAATCACCCACCTTCTGATATATTTGAGCATGGTCAGTAGCTGCATCATGTGAATGGACTGGAATGCCAGTTTATATTGAGGACTGGTTAGGCATCTGGTCAGAGTCTAACAGAGAATAAAGAATAGAAATAATAAAATTAACATTGTTCCTTTTAACCCAGTGCTTTTGAATTTTCAAATCTGACTCATTTATAAATTTTCTATGAGACCAGGTTTGACAGTAGTTTGGGCTATAATTCAAATCACAGATGCACTTGTTCTAATAATAGTAATATATAGTATAGTAATAGTAATAATAATAATTTCTTTATTATAGGAATATTGTAGTGAGAGGTTAAAGATTTTGTCTATTTTGATTATTAATTTCAAGCAAGAAAAAAAAATGGATATAACAGATAATGGCAACTAACTTATTTTGTGGACATTACATAAATAATATAAAAACAATAAACAAAATAAACAATAAAGTACCAGATAAATTGTGTATTAGTTAATACTTGGTAGGTCCTTCACAGGAACTTGGAGGGAACATTGCACAGTCCTCATGCTGATTTTTGTTGTGTCTCCTGCATTGAATTTTGATGTTACTTAAGGCCGTGTTGCACACCTATCATGTGAAACAATTCTTGCCAGGTGATGCTGGTCATGCTCACCAAGAGTCTTTTTACAGCTGCACTGCTGTCGTAAGTTCGAGGTAGTCATGGTACACCCTTGAAATGCTCATACGTGAAAATCCAAATGTAATGCCACCTCTGCATTCTACCTCTGAAATGCCAAGACCCATCTCATGAGCTTCAACTATTAAACCACTTCTTATTGTATACTTCAGTGTATACAATACATTTTACGATGCATAGTTAAAGGTTGTTTGTGATTAAATGAAAAATGGCAATTGTTGAGAAGTATCCAGGGTATGAAATGAATAACACATCAGCATATGTTGTTATTGGGAAATAATTAACTTTGGGCTGAAACAAGTAACTCACACATTATTTTCTCCATATGAAAGGCTTTTCCAGGTCTATTTCCATAAATAATTGATTTTAATAATCAAGATATTGGATCAAAATAACAGTTCAGAATTATTTTGTTCAGTCTTTTTGCTATAAAATCAAAAGATACAGCCTGGGGCAATGGCCCTTCTGCAGCATATGAGATCTAAATACATCTTCCATTGTTGTACCCACAGCGCACAGCACAAAATCCAGGCTCTTCTAATATGCATGAATGGGTCTACTGGTTGCAGCAAGGGTGCACTCTGTAATCCAAACCACAGTAGTCGTGTTCGCCATATGTGTGCTCCACTCCACTGGAATCATAATGTGGCTAATGAGCAGTGGACCACATGGGGCCTTATAGAAGGACGGCACACTTTAACCTTGTGATTTGACCTGAAACTAATGTCGATATTCTGGGTTTAACTGCCTCACTGCCTTTATTATATCCTCAAAATAATAGCAGATCATGGCATGATGTTTAATTGTAATCTGCCGTAGAAGCTTCCTTTTGTATTTACATGCTGACATTTTGCACAGACATCAGCTGTCAGAGCTGGCCCTGTCTAATAACCAATGTTCAAAGCTGTATAGTTCATCTCCAAATGTTTGAGATGCAGTTCTGTTGAAGGAACAAAAAGAGCATGATGGTTTTGGGTATGTATTGATTTGTTTGCTGTCCTGAATGTCGAAAATAGTATAGTTAGTACCATTATCTCTGCTTGTAATGGTGTACTATCTTGACATACTTTAGTAGTTTACAATGTATCCAAATGTTTATCACATTATATTATAATATTACATTATACATGTACATATTCTGAAGAAGCTGCCAGGATTGGTGAGAATTGCTTGAGGAAGTTGCTGGCATTGGTGGCAATTTCTGAGGAATCTGCTAGCATTGGTGGCAATTTCTGGGCTGCAAGGAATTATTTTTTTTCTGAAGAGGCTGCCAGGATTGGTGAGATTGCTGAGAGATTATTTTCTGAAGAAGCTGCCAGAATTGGTGAGATTGGTCAAAATTGGTTGAGGAAGTTTCTGGCATTGGAAGCTGCCAGGATTGGTAGGAATTTCTGAGCTGCCAGGATTGGTCATATTGGTGAGGGGGGTTTTCTGAAAAAGCTGCCAAGATTGCTCATAATGGTAATGGTTGTTTTCTGAAGAAGAATTGGTTGGAAGGTTGTTTTTTTTTGTTGATGGGCCAGAATTTCTGCAGGTGCTGTCAGGAATGAAGGGAAAAAAAACAGACCAATCCTAAAACCAATGTACTATCCAATGTAATATCTAAAGCCACAAATGCTGTGAAGTTCACTTTCACATATTAATGCACAAGGACAAAATCCTGCACTAATGTTCAGTTTTGGATTTATTATTGCAGTATTTTTACACATTGTCTGTCTGTCAAGCTCACTCTGCATGTTTTCTAGGTGACTGGAGTGAATCCAGAGCATCTGTTGGTCACTGTTTTGCCAGGACTACCCACTGCCGCTGAATTCTTCCTACTCCCGGATAAAGAGCTAACAGAGGGCAAAGCAGACAAAACAGCAGCTCATTTAGACCAGGTATCCACAAATACACCTACCTTTTATCTGCTGAAAAAAAAGTGGAGTAGCATTATTCATTTTTACTCTCAGATGGGCCAAATTTTAATGACAAGCTAGAAAACAGATTTCTTGTATTTTTGGGGAGCATAGTGTTAGAGTTTTGATTTCATTATAATAATAAGAAGAAGAAGTAGAGGAAGGTATTTTTGCCACTCTTGGTTTGTGATTTTAAATGAAACTAATAGCAGGGAGGTGACATACTGTATATGAGTTTCAGGTTTCCTCCAGCAGATGCCAGTGTTGTTCCACAGAGCAGTAATCTATTACACATACAGACACAGTTACACATGGCAGCCTGCTCGAAAGAGTAGGTTGAGGAGAAACAAAATGACATACTAGTTCATTTATGTTAAATTGGAAAAATCTGTGTGCGTGCCAATAGACATCGTGTGATTTATGTGTTTAATATGTTTCATAAGCAGTGATATGGTTTGTGATATTTTATTGTTTTAAGATTGCTTCCACTAAAAATTAAATGAAGAGAATAAAAAGTAACTTAAATCTATATTTCAAAATTTCATATTTATTCCTATAAGTGATTTATTACTTAATTTGGGGCAGAATGCAATGCATAGAATATTAACTTAAATGGATGGATGGATTTACATTAAATGAATTAATAAATGAAAGAATCACTCTATCGATCATTGTAATGATCCCACACCAGATCGGAGTCAAGTGCAGATACACTGATATTTATTGTCACACAGGCATGAGTAAATACACAGTTCATAAAGTTCAAAAGCCTGAACAAAAACAGGCAGTTCTAAACAGTCCAAAAGGTAAACTAATGCAGCACAGAGAATGATCTAACTAGAGGGAAACCGGTAACCAAGGAATCCACAAACACTCTGGCATAGACAAAACTGGGGATAAACAAACAGAGAACACGGCTAAGGAGTGGCACGCGAAAATGAAACAAGGTGCAAGGTTCGTGAGGAGTACTTAACTTATGCTAGGTGCTGACAAACATGATATAGAGTTTTGTCTGCGTGTTGATCTGCGCTGGGAAGAGCTGGATCAGTCCATTTATCTCCCCAGTATGAGCTAAATGACAGTACTTTCCAAAGTGGCTGCCAGCAGGTGCAACCAATTAGATGGGAGTTGTAGTCCCAGGTTTTAGTTCTCCCACAGTGGCTGTGGACATAACAGAGCCCCCCTTCAAGGGGCTAACTCCGGGTTCTCATACAGACCAAGACGTGATCTCCGGGACGATAACAGGGGGTCTTGCCTCTTTTCTTGTCAGCCACTTTTTTCATCTGGGCTATGGCTTGGGACAGACACTGGTGGGTGAGGGCCCAGACTTTTTCACACCATTGAAACCAGCTGTCTATGGTGGGCTTGTCACCAGATGTGCTGTTCCAGGAGTAGAGAGGCAGCTGGTGACTTAGAACAACTTTGAAAGAGGTGAGACCAGTAGAGGCATGCAGGAGAGAATTTTGGACATACTCAGCCCAACGTAGAAAAAATGCCCATTCCCGGGGCTGGTGTTGACAGAATAATCTTAAAAACTTGGTAAGCTCATGGCTGACTCTTTCTCCTTGGCCATTGCCTGAGGGTGATAACCATAGGTGAGACTCACTGAGATGTCTAGTTTGCCCATGAAAGAGGTCCACAGGCAGCAAATGAACTGGGGTCCTCTGTCACTCATGATATCCTTCAGCACTCATGATATCATCCAGCAGGCCACAGAACCTAAAAACATTTTGAAAAAGACACTTGGGGTTTCCATGGCTGTGGGGAGACCTGCAAGGGGAAAAAAATCTGACGCTCTTAGAAAACCAGTCAACAATGACGAGGATGGCTGTCCATGTGACCATGGCCTTTCTGTTATGGGCAGGGGCTGAAGCTTACCTGCTGGCAAGGTTTGGGGAACCTTAGTCTGGGCACAAACTAATCTCTGGTTATACAGGGCCACCGGTACTTGGTCCAGATGAGCTCGGCTGTGCATCGCACTCCAGGGTGTCCTGTGCCAGGTGTAGTGTGGACCTAGGTGATAAACTGGCTGTGCATGGCTGCTGGGATGAAGAGTTTGCCTGGGGGACACTGTATGTTGCCTCTGGTGGGTTGGTGCTCATGAATTCTTTGGTTGAGTTCCCATACTAAGGTCTGCAAAAACCTGGATTCTGGGACTATAGGCTTTGGCTCAGCGACGTCGGAGTCGGGTGCATGGATGTGAGAGAGGGTCTCCACCTTTCCATTCTTGGAACCGGGCCTGTAAGACAAGAGTTAAAATGGGAGAAGAAAATGGCCCATCTTGTCTGGTGAGGATTCAAACACTTGGCTGCTTTGATATGCTCTAAATTTTTGTGATCCATAAAGATGGTGATTGGATTCCTGGCCCCCTCTAGCCAATGCCTCCATTCTTCCAGGCTGAGCTTTATGGCCAGTAGTTATAATTCACTTCATAATTCTGTGGGGGTTAACTTGGACAAGAAAAAGGCCACAGGGTTGAGTTTGGATTATTGGCACTGTGTCTGGGAAAGGATGGCGCCCACACCCTGGCTAGAGGCATCTACCTCTTCAATAAAGGGGAGGTCAGGATCGGGCAGAGACGAAGGATTTCTTCAAGCCTGGGAAAGCTTGATGTGCCTTGGGATTCTATTTTAAGCATTTGGGGGCTCCCTTAAGCAGGTCTGTGAGGGGCATGGCCTTCAGGCTAAAGTTTCTGATGAACCTACGATCAAAGCGAAACCTAAAAAAACTATGGCGTTCTCTGACTGTGGTTGGGGGCTTCCACCGAGTAATGGCCTCAAACTTTTGGCCTTTCATGGCGACCTCCTCTGGGCTGATACAATATCCCAAAATATCAATATGTGGCTAATGGAATTTGTACTTCTCTCATTTCACAAACAGTTGGTACTTTCTGAGGCACTGGAGAACTTGACGGACCTGTTGGACAAGTCAGGAGAATAGACCAGGATGTCGTCGTTGTAAGCGATAACGCATCTGCCCAACAGGTCCTGGAATATGTCGTTGATTAAATGTTGGAACACACTTGGGGCTGCAGGGAGGCCATATGGCATAACCAGATACTTGTAGTGGCCTGTGGTTGTACTGAAATCTGTTTTCCATTCGTTCCCAAGGATAGGGATATCACACTGAAACTTTATTTAACCCCTGGTAATCAAGGCATGCCCTGAGGCCACCCGCCTTCTTATCCACAAAAAAAAGCCAGCAGGGGGTGTCACGTGACGCGTAGGGAAATGGCTGCTTGAGTCTTCGCTCCGCTTCGATTCGTCATTAATTTTCTAATATACCTCGCTTAATCTTTTTCAACCACCAACTTTTTGATCGGACGTGAAATTTAACATGTCTGAAAGCCAAGAGACACGAGATTTTCCACTATTTTCGTCT
>JAOVVG010000028.1:6055254-6065489 GCA_028566375.1 Leptodoras nelsoni
CCCTGTCTAGGGTTGGTTCCTGCCCTTGCGCTCAGAGTTGCCGGCTGGGCACCGGCTCCCCCGTGACCCCGTAACTACAGAAAATGACTGACTGACTGTTCCTGTTATATCCTCCCTATATATTTATATTTCTTTATTTCCCCTTCATCTCTCCCTCTCTCAGCTGGGCTGAGAAAAAACAATAGCTTTATAGAATGTCAGAAATGGCTTTTCCTGCATGAATCATGGATCCATCACTAGAGATGTCAGTTTGATAGAACTTTAGGAAGGTAAATCATCATGAAATGTTTCAAAAAATGCTGGTTTTCAGCATTTTTCAGTCAGCTGTATCTAAAATATGGAGCAAGTACAAACTAAATGGGAAGGATGTAAAAGGGAAGCATACCGGTAGACCAAGGAAGACATCAAAGCCACAAGATAGAAAACTTAAAGCAATATGTCTTGAAAACTAGTGTTAATGTCTGGGACTGAACTGTAAGAAATCAGCTAAAAGAAATGGGATTTACATACAGAAGAGACAAATGAAAGCCAAGTTAATACCTACACAGAAAAGAACAAGGTTACAGTGGGCTAAAGAAAAGCAATCATGGACTGTGGGTGACTGGATGAAAGGGATCTTCAGTGATGAATCACTGAAGGCATGGGAGAGATGGCAATCATTACATCTTCAATAATTGCCAAAGTCTACATTCCAAGTTTGGACACTTTTCTTATTCCATCAGTTGAAATGATGTTTGGTGATGACTTCATTTTTCAAGATGATGATGCATCTTGCCATTGGGCAAAGGATGTGAAACCTTTCCTCCAAGAAAGATGTATGTCAATGGCATGGCCTGCAGATAGTCCGGATCTCAATCCAGTTGAAAATCTCTGGTGGAATTTGAAGAAAATGGTCAATGACAAGGACTAATATCCAAGCAATAAGAGACATGAATAATGTTAAATAATATTTAAGTCCATGCCTCAGAGACTTCAAGCTGTTATAAAAACCAGAGGTGGTGCAACAAAGTGCTAATGGTGCAGTGTTTTTCTCATGATTCCGTAATATTTTCCTCAGAATTGAGTGATTCCATATTTTTTTCGCTGTGATCTTTCTTCATGCCAGAAAGTTGGAAAAAATTTTTTTAAGTGTTTAGTGGCATATCTTTATTTTTTCTACAAAATTAAGCAGTTGAAAGAACATCCAAGAGTGGTGATTCCATAATTGTTTCCAGGGGTAGTACACTTCCACTTGTTAGATTAATGGTACACTTGGCATTTTCAGAATGAAATATGCTAATGAAATTCCTTTTAAGAATATCTGAAGGTGGTAAAACAGACACTTGGCTGACTGTTAGTATTATCCCCAGTTTCCAGAGAATGAGAACTTTAACTTTAGAGAACTTTATGAGACTTTCTCAGAAAAAAGACTTTGTGCTTCATGTAATAATATTGTGGCAATGGCCACCTGATTGTAGGGAGTGGGTGGAGATTTCTGGGTTTCCCCAGGTTGTGTTGTGTGTCCATATTGATGGATGGATGTATGCATGTTTGGCTCCTGCTTCAGTGAATGTTCAATAGAGTGATGTTTTGTTTCAAGTTCTCATTGCCAGAAAAAAACTCCCTGATGCTGAGGATGGCCCCATATGGGCAGCCTAAAGATCACCATGACAGACTTCTTAAAGATACGCTTAGAAACCATGAATTTGACCTTGCAACTGAGATAACTAGCCCTCGTATAAAGGCGTTCATGTTAAAACTTTAATGAATTTACTGGTTACAATTGCAGTTTTTTTTTACTATATAGCCCACAATTTTAGAAGGGATTATTTATTACACTTGGTGTATTACACATGGTGATTGGTGTAGATTTCAGCCACTAGTCCTGAAACTGTTCAGTACTCCAGTGTTCAGCTATTGATTTGGCTAATCCGTACATACAGCTGCATTCAGATGATCAGAGATTTGCACTTTCCTCACCCTAAGGTAGGTGAGGCATATGAAAGATAAGTGGGGAGAAAATGTGTCCTTGCTTCATCACACACAAGGGATCCTTATTATTTTAAGCTTTGAAAGATCAGGGTAAACTGGGTCAAATTAAATTCAGTGAATGGTGAACACGGGGCTAAGGTGTCGAATCCAAGTGATGCACATCACCCAGTGGAGTGTTGCCTGGAGGCAAAGTGGCACCTCATAGACCATTGGAAAAATCATGGCTTCAGCAGCAATTGTTTTGTAGCCAGTAAATTAATAAATAACTATTAATAATTAACTAACTGAAAAAATCACATACCCCTCAAGTTTTGGTTATTTTAATAAAATAATCCAACTACTCAAAAATTGAGTATACATTCTATTAATATATTAATTTTTAGGTACTATTCCACTGAGTATAATATAATATATGTGTAATGCCATTAAATAATACATTTAAAAATGGTAATTGTGAAATTGCTGTGATTTATTGGGAATAAAACACTTAATCTTTTAGTGTTTGTTTTCCAAATATATTCACTAATGCAACATTTTTTTTAAGTAAAATCTTTCTTTGGACGTGTGGGTGTGGCCAAAAAAATGAATACATTTAAATTTTTATGTTGGCAACTAGTTTTCCTGCAGTAAAAATCTGAAATGAGACATCAAGTACAAATCAGAACTAGCTGAACACTATATATATTTTTTTCTTTTAATGAAAATTATACTCCTCAATAACAGTTGTCAGTGGGACTGGGCATGTTTTTGACACAAATTTGACAATTTGCAACCACAAACCCGTTAGCTGATGTACAAAAATACATTTATTTGAAACAATTTCAAAATGACAGTTATTTCCCCATACAAATGCTGAACTAAAAATGGTATTGAGCAGTAATCATGAGCCATGCAGTTGCCCATTGAAACAATTTACAATAAACAACACATACTAGGAGCTCATTTGCTCCTTTGCCTTCTTATATTTGCAGTCAAGATTTTTGCTAAATGTTGCTCTTTACCAAGAAATGATCTCCATTGTAGTGGAGCTAATTCTATCAGACAAGAGTAAAATGAGCATGTACAAAAACACTTCCTAAAAATGCAATAAAAACTAAAACTATGTAATTTTGTTACATTTCTTGTTTTTACTGACAAACCTAATTGTATTTTGTAAATATAAAAAAATAGAATGTGATGCCTGCAACACAGAGCAAAAAGTGCATCCACCAAAGGCTTAGTCTTTGCAAACAAGGATAGGTCATGGTTCACCACTTTGTGCCAAACTTCATGAGATAATCATCAATCAGTTCAAATACAATGTTTCTCATTGCAAGATTGAAAAGTATCTGTATTTCGTCATCTACAGTTCATAATATCATGAAAAGATTCAGGAAGTCAGGGGAAATGTTTCAAGGCCATGGTCAGAAACTGCTGCTGAATGTATGTGACCAATTCCTCAGGCAGTATTGTTTGAGAAACCGTCATGCTACGGTGGTGGGCATAGTTACATGGGCTTGGGAGTACTTTGGAAAATTATTGTCACTTAATACAGTCTGCTGAATCAAGAAATGCAACCTGAAACTGTATTATGCAAAGAGGAAGCCATATAGTAATTTTGCACAGAAATGCCAGTAAGTTGTCTGGGCCTGAGGTCATCTGAGATGGACAAAAAGACAGTGGAAACATCTTCTCTGGTCAGATGAGTCCATGTTTCAGCTTGTTTTCAGGAGAAAATATGTCTGATTTATTTGCCAAAGATGCAAAATACCATCTAGACTGTTTCCCATGAAAGGTGCAACAACCAGCATCTGTGATGGCATGAGGATGCATCAGTGCCCACGGCATGGGTGATCTGCATAAATGTGAAGGTACTATTTGATGCAGAGGATTATACTGGTATTTCTGAGAGATGTATGCTGCAATAAAGACATCTTTTCCCAGGAACTCCAGGTCTATTTGAGCAGGACAATACCAGGCCTCATTCTGCATGAGTTTCACAGGGTTTTGTAGACAGATTGTATGTGCTTGACTGACCTGCCCGAAGTCCAGATCAGTCTATTGAAAAATGTAAGGTGCATCATGAAGAGAAAAATCAGACAACTGTGACCATGGACTGTTGAGCAGCAAAATGGGGGAAAGTTTCCACTTGCAAAGCTGCAACAATTGGTATACTCGATTACCAAACAATTAAAAAGTATAATTAAAATGAAAGGTGATGTGACCCAGTGGTAAACATGCCTCTGTCCTAACTTGTTAGTTGGGTGTTGCAGGTATCAATTTTTAAATTTGTTTATATTTAACAAGTAGTTGGTTTGTGAATGAATAAACTATAGATTTCAGTTTTTATTGCATTTTTAGAAAGTGTCCCAACTTTTCTGGAAATGGGGTTTGTAGTAAGTGTGAGTGATCTGGCACACATTTTTACAAAACGAATAAACCTTGAAGGGAACAATGTTACCACTACTACACTATTAGCCTGAACACTGCACATTCTGACAAAAGACTGAGACAGGTGCTAATAGGCTTTCCAGATGACCATTCATATTGTATCAGCTTGTGCAGAGTAAGCTGAAAAAAAGGTGTGAAAAACTTTCCCTCTGAGACCTACCAAGTATTAGCCTCAAGTTTGTCTGGTTCTTCAGTGTATTTCAAAATAGATGAATTATTCTAGATTTTCAACTGAGAGACCCATCCAGATATCATGAATAATGTGTAATCTGTACCTCAAATTAGTGTAAACCCCATCCCTCATCCTAACCTTAAGCTTTGCACTTTTCTATACAATGTGAGTTTGTAGAGCCATAAATCAACAAATGTGAGATGGTAAAAATAAAATGTGAATATGCCACACTTATTGAGTAATAAATGGTTAGAGTAATGACGAACAAGCATGCTAAGAGAAAAGTGCCAAACTTTAATGAGCAAAGGTATATCTTCTGCCTGTTAAACTAACTACATGCTGACTTCAGGATGCACGGATAATTGCTCATGCATGTAGGCAATAAAGATATTTTTTGTTGTTTTCAGAGAAGAGTTCATGATCACTGAATGAAATTCAATTAGCCTTAGTAAGTAAAAACAGTCAAGCTGAATCAGCAATCCTTTCATTTTGTTTGATTAGATTAATGTTTGAATATACTAAGGTTCATAAAGATTTGTCAATAAATTATATCTCATGGGCTTTCAGGTAATGAATATCACAAAAGATAAAATCCTCTCAGTAAGAGAGTGGTTTCAAGACCAAAATCAGTGCTTGTGATTGTTGTGTTTGTACGGTTATCTAGAAATGGATTTGCCTTTATATCTTAGGGTGTTGGACTTGTCATTGGTGTTTTTTTTTTTTTTACAACTGCTCATTCATGCAATTATCCAGTCATGCACCAACAGTACAATGTATACCAGAGGCAGATACAGGTCAAGATCTTCAATTAGTGTTCCTTTGAGGAAACTTTGAGAAAACTTTGAGGAATTGGGGGGAAATGTGATCTGCTGAATCTAGTGAATGGTGATTCTGTGGGTGAGAGAGAGAGAGGTCAGAGAAGAATGGTGTGAATGGCTAGAGGTAAGGTAATTTTTTAATTTAAGGTAAATTTTTAATTTTAACTACTCTTTACAACTGTGCTGAACAGAAACGTATCACAGAACACACACATAAATGCACAAACAACTGCATAAATGAGCAGGTGTACATCTGTTCATTTTCAAGTGAGTGTAAAGTGCTCTGAAAAAGCATTTGCCCCCAAATTTCTTCAGACTTGAACATTTCAAATCATCTGATTACTTATAATATTAGACAGAGATAACCCATGTAAACACAATGCTTGTTTTACATGACAAGTTTGGTTACAGAAGGTAAAATGCTTTTCATACCTTTTCCCTACCAGCCCCCCCACCTTCTGAAGAGATTTGGATACAGACATGAAAAAGTTATTCAAATCTACCAGTCTGGAAAGGGTTACAAATCCAGAGAGCCACAGCCACAGAGAGAAGAGAGTGCCACAGTGGGAGATGATACCCATAAATGGCAAAACCTTGGAACAGTGGTGATTCCCTGTAATGGCCGGCCTACCAAAATTTCACCAAGACTGCATTGACACCTCATCCAGCAGGTCACAATAGAACCCAGATGAACAGCTAAAGACCTGCAGGACTCATTTGCCTCAATTAAGATCAGTGTATACAATTCCACAATAAGAGGCACTGGGCAGAAAAATGGCATCTATGGGAGTGTTAAAAGGTGTAAAACACTGACCAAAAAGAACACTGCTCATATTTTTGCCAAAAACACCTAGATGACCTCCTTGATGTTTTATTCCCATTTGGGATAAAATTCTGTGGACTGATTAGTCAAAGGAGGAACATTTTGAGGGACTTGGGTCCTGTCACATCTGGTGTAAGACTGACTATTAGCTTATGATATGTCCACTATTAGACCATCATATCAACAGTCAAACATGGTGGTGGTAGTGGTCAAATCAACGTCCTGACTAGAATCTTACCAAGATGCTGTAGCAAGATCTTAAAAGGCAGTTCACGCATGAAATCCCTCCAGTGCAGTCGAATTAAAAGTATTTTGTAAAGAGGAGTGGGCCAAAATTCCTCTACAGTAATGTAAAAGACATCATGGCAAGTTATCACAAAAATGTGATTGCAGGGTGGCACACTAAGGGGCAAGTATTTAATTTTTTTACATGGGCAATAGAGCTTTTGTTTATATCATTATCTTCAATAAATGCAATCATTTATAAGCTGCATTTTGTGTTTACATACGTTGTCTCTTGTTAAAATTGGTTGGATGATTTGAAAAGATTTGAATGTGAAAAATTAGCAAAAATATATAAGAAATTTGGAAGGGGCAAATACATTTTCACAGCACTAGTGTGATTGAGTGTAGACAAATAACCAGTCTAAGATGTTAAGCTGTAAGCTCAGTCAGATTCTAAGCAAACCCTGAATGAGTGGATTTCAGTGAGGTTAAGTTGAGGAATGTATGTAACATACATTATATCAACACCCTGCTGTATTCTCAATTCTGATTGGTTGGATTGTGTAATTCAGGCTGCAACACAATGCATTTGTTTCTGCACTGGTAACTTTCTGGTGTTATTATTATTTATTCTTTCATTTAAAGAAACAATTATTTATCATTTTTTAAAAGCAGTCTCTGTATTTAACACTGTGTAACATTCAGGTAAAGGTAGAGCGATAGCTAAGTTTTCCGAGATGGACAGTGTTCAGGACAGAAAGCTTTGCTGGATGTTCGTAACATGACAAACCTATGAACCTTAGGGGAGAGAAAAATGGGCTAGCGATGTTCTGACTGTTTATAGAGGCAATAACATGAGTGATAACTGGAACTAGCCCATTTCAGCTTCTTGAAAAAATCTTTTGGTTAGTTTATGTGCAGTGGACTTCATCATTAATTAAGTGAAGTTAATTATGTGAACTCTGATAAAATCACACAAATTATAATTTGGACTTGTAAACAAATAGATGAAATTAGATCTGCTTAGTGGGCAACTTTTTTACCTTGACGTTATGATGAAAATTTACAGAAACATCCCACATACTGTAAATGATGAATGTACACCGATCAGGCATAACATTATGACCACCTCCTTTTCTCTACACTCATTGTCTACTCATCTACACACTCTGTTAGTCCCCTTTACTCTGTTCTCTAATGGTCAGGACCCCCACAGGACCAGCACAGATCAGGTACTATTTGGGTGGTGGATCATTCTCAGCACTGCAGTGACACTGATGTGGTGGTGGTGTGTTAGTGTTTGTTGTACTGGTGTGAGTGGATCAGACACCATAGTGCTGCTGGAGTTTTTAAACACCTCAGTGTCACTGCTGGACTGAAAATAGTCCAGCAACCAAAAATGTCCAGTCACCAGCATCCTGTGCGCACTGATGAAGGATTAGAGGACAACTAATACAAACCGTGCAACAACAGATGAGCTACTGTCTCTGACTTTACATTTACAGGGTGGAGCAATATGGTGGATGTGTCTCATAGAGCGCACAGTAAGTGAACACTGTTTAAAAACTCCAGCAGCACTGCTGTGCCTGATCCACTCACACCAGTACAACACACACTAACAGTACAGTATGACCTGATCTGTAAAAGTTGTGACCATTGGAGAACAAGGTAAAGGGGACTAACAGAGTGTGTAGAGAAACAGATGTAATTGTAGAACTACAAAGTGCAGCTATATGGTAAGTGGAACTGAGAAAATGGATAATGAGTGTAGAGAAAAGGAGGTGATCATAATGTTATGCCTGATAGGTGCAAGTACTAGATTCAAAGGGCAAACAAATGGCTTATTAGGTGATGGCTACTTAAATACATATTGGAGCATTGATGATACTTAAACATTACCTCTTTCAGACAGAAAATTTGATGCATCACATTAAACCATTCAAACTAGAACAGTAGCAGAAGCAATAGTTCAGAATGTTTAGCAATACATAAAAACATAATTGATCAAGTATTTCCTTACTTGTGTAAATTCCTAATTTCCTGATGGTGCTTTTGTGTTTTAAAATGTCCACGTTTGCCAAATATTTTCCGCTAAACAGAATTCATTCCTATATGAAAGAGGTTCAGGGAAAGACCAGAATATATAAGACCAGACATGTAAAAATTACAACCAAAACCTAATCCCAACATGAATGACTAAAAAAAAGAAATATTTACAGCGTTTGCTTACTATCTACAACACATACTGTAAAGCACGTCCTTGTAAATAACATGCACGTTTCAAGGACATTGTCAAAACGATCAATGATTCCATAAAAAGTAAACTCAACACTTTTTTTTCTTTTTTTTTTTTTTACTGTGTTATGGTTCACAGTTTTGTCTTCTTCATCACTATATTTACAAGAAGAGCATGAGAAAGTGACAGCGTATGTGCTGTATATACAGAGAAATGAAAATCTGGAGCTCTATCAAGAGCAGTTCAAAGCTGTTCCCTGGGAGACATGACACAATATTTGATATAAAACAAACAAACAGTAGAACTCATTATCATTTTGATAGAAATACTTTATACTTTATCATACGTCTATATATACAACAGCCTTTGCTTTCGTTTCTAGGAATTAAGTTGCGTTTTTGGAGGAGTCATGTTTTGATGGCAAAACAGATGTCAATAAGGCATTGTTTTTGTAAGGCGTTCACTTAATAGCTTATGGAAAAAAAAAAGATGGAACAATAAATCCTGACAAGATGACAAGAAAATCAAGAAGGATATTTTTGACGTTCTATTAAACAGAAGCTTAAAGATGGATTAGATTAACTAAACCTCCAGTACTGCTGCTTTTGCACAACACTTTGTCCACCATATGTTTAAAGAAGGATTTTTAAAGCATATTTTGACAGCAGTCATTGTTCTCAGAGCACATCCATTTTATATGCACTTGAATACAGTATATTTATTGTTAATCGACAGAACTTAACTATATACTGTACAGCCGTTACAGCAGTATAATGTTATACAAATGTGTGGTAGTGATTAATGATTGATTAAGGCTGCAATTAAATAAGGCTTTTTCCCAGAATCTTCAGCCAAACAATGAACCACAAACCCATGTGACCTGCCATATCATAAGCTACCTCAGTGTACATCCTCAAGGCTACTAATCACCAACACCTATTCCCAATCTGCATACTCCCTATAAATAACCTGGGATAAAGAAGACTTGCTCCTAGCATTCTGCTAGTGATGTATCTAAGCATTTTGTATGCTTTCCTTTGCTTTTTTTTATTCACTTTAACTTTGTTTTGCACTGTCTGTGCTTGACACAAATATTAATCAAAAGTTGTCGATGAGAATTTGTATTGTTGATCTGGCCTTTTAAACTACAACTTGAGTAATATTACTCAAATCTATATATGCTGTACTATATATAGATGCTAACTGCTTTGACTAAAAAAGGTGCTGCGAAGTAGCACTCAAATAAACCCACATCTTGTACTATTTTAAGATTAAAGTATTTTATTGCTAGTTAATTATTTAATAATTTTTCAGTTAGCTCACCTCCAAACACACAGGGGTTAGACAATGAAACTGAAACACCTGTCATTTTAGATCACAACAATTTATTAGTATGGTGTAGGGCCTTTTGCAGCCAATACAGCGTCAATTCATCTTGGGAATGACATGTACAAGTCCTGCACAGTGGTCAGAGGGATTTTCAGCCATTCTTCTTGCAGGATAGTGACCAGGTCACTACGTGATGCTGGTGGTGGAAAACGTTTCCTGACTCGCTCCTCC
>JAOVVG010000028.1:6134050-6147816 GCA_028566375.1 Leptodoras nelsoni
GATGCCTTCGAAAATAATGAAGATGTTTCTACATAAAAGAAAACACTATAAAGTGCAGTAAACAGTAATAAACTAAAAGAAGTCCATATTTGGTGCCTTTTTCTTAAATAGTGTTCCCAGGTATTTCACAATGTGTGCAGTTTTATAAGGAAATTAGATTTTAGGTTTTACTGAGTGTCTCTGAGAATCTGCCACAGCTCACACTTACTTCCTTTTTTTGCATGCAAAACCCAGCAGCCTTCACTATGTTTTTTGTTTAAAATCTTTTGTATTGACTCAATAATGCAGAACTAAAAAAAAAAACATCAATAACAAAAGTTGTACCTAAAAACAACAGGGTGCATAAGACTTTTGCACAGTACTGTACATTTATCAAATTCAGAGACCAGCAACACAATCTTGTGTATACCTGATTTTCCAAGCAGATACACTGGAAGGCATTTAGGTTGGAAATTTATTATTATTTATTATTCATTAATAGGATAATATTTATGCACATTAATATTGGCCTGGAATGGCATTCCATATTTTATTGTTGTGTATTTACAGCCCAAAATGTACATTTCAGTATGACATATTGCTGTTACATCAAACTGACACACAGTACAGCTGGACTTAATATTGCTCCTCGTTCAAGCCAATATCACACAACAAAAACCTGTCTAAGGTCTGAATCATGCGTAAGAGAGACATCTGTGCTTTCGCCAAACTCCATCCTGGCAAAGTGAAGAAAAATGACAGCGTACAGTCTTACACTAACAGACATGGCTTCCAAAGTGGCTTCTTAATGATCAGATGAAGTAAAGATTTGCATTAGAATCAAATGCAGCTCAGGAGAAAGCAACTTAATGGTGTTTCTCAAAAACCCCAAAGTGGTTCTTTGGCAACCCTGCGATTTGAACTTACACCCTTCTGACCAGGACAGCAGGACACCCTCCAGCTATCACTGCCCCAGACATAGCAGTCATGCATTTAGCTCAGAACAGAGAATTAAGGATTACATGGAGCTTTGCACACTATGCATGTCCCTGCAAAGGAATACTTCATAAACAGAGGTTTGAGGATTGAACTGCAAAGAGGTCTTTAGAATAAACATGGGGTAACATTTCTTTCCAGCATAATGTGGATTTAAATAGCGCACACACTCTCTTGCCATAAAGCCCAATGTCACAGTAAATCATACTTGGGCAAAAGAGAGAAGTTAAAACATGCAGAAAATTGCATTACAATACTTTTGAATTCAGCCCATCGCTCTACTCAGACTCCATTCTGGCACAAAATGATAATTAATTTGGTGCACAGGTCAGCCCTGAAACACAAGCACAAAAATATGCTCTGCGAAAGTCAAAGCAACATGTACTTCAGTGAGACTTTGAATAATAACTAAAAGTCTGATTTCCAATATATACGAATCAAAGGCTGCATATTAACTATGGATATAACGCTCTTTTTTCACAGCATTAATACAATTTTTCAACATGGATCAATAAGTGCATTAACAACACACAAGCCAGCCTGTTGAACACCTTGAACTGGACCTCAATACAATAGTAGACTAAATTCATTAAGCACTGTGACAACAAAATAATGACAGCAATTTAAATAATCTTTGAGGTTTTTTGTTATGTGATTATGGGTATACTTTACATCTCAAGGACAATCTCATTACCAGAAGGGTATAATTATGCACATTTGAATTAACGATAATGAAACGCACTGCTGAATGCTGTTGAGCACAAAGGTGTCCAAAACATAAATGCTACATTTTGATTAGATACCATATGGTATTTATTCTGGAGAATAAATGGATATATCGTTCCCAGCTTTGTGTCATGCCTACAAGTGCAATATGGCACTAGGTGCGCCTTAATTCATACCTGAATGACGATGTAGTCATCCTGAACCACCAGCGAGTTTGGCTCAATATAGCCAGGGAATGGAAACGTCCTACTTGATTCATAACAAGCCTGGGCCCTGCACATCATATACTGACAATCTGTGGAAAAAAGAACACAGGTATGGAGAAAACAGTTGAAAAATTGTTGCTCTATCATGGAATTTTGTGGTTAATATTATCTATAGTATAAATAGGCCTATAGTATAAATATGTAATACATATAATGTCATACACAACCTCACTACTGCAACTTATTTGCAGTACCTTTAATACAGTGAATAGCAACATTCTGACATCTCAGCCTGCAAGTCATGTGGTAACATGTGGATTGTTTGTAGGCTGTAATATTTTTAGGGTAATGGGAATACAGAGACTTTCTGTGTTGCTATGCAATGAATACTTGTCCCAGAACACTGGTGTTATAGTATAGAAGTAATATAGAAGAAAAAGCTTCAAAAAGTTCCATGCAAACTCCCCCCCCCTCTGAGTCTGAGTTACATAATAGCTGACATGAAAAAAATATGACATACATAATTGCTTATAATAGCTACTTGGCATATGCATTTTATGCTCATACTTACTGTATAATTGCAAATATTTTAATAAGCCATAAAACTGAACTGCATTATACTGTAAGATGTCAAAACAGAAGATGTTATACTGTATTACATGTTGATTTAACTTCAACATGTACACATTAACACACCATTAGTCCAGACCTTACAGAGTATCATGATGAAAGAAGTATTCAGAGCCTTTACTGAAGTAAGGTTAACAGTACATCAATGCAGAACTACTCTACTACAAGTAAAAGTCCTGCCTGAAAAATCCTACCCAAGTAAAGTACAAAAGTATTACCAGAAAAATGGAGTTAAAGTACTAAAGTAAAAGTATTGGTTTGGTCCCTCTGACTGATATATCATTATTTCAGATTATTAATGCTGAAGTATATGGATAAGCAGTACGTTACTGTTGTAGCTGCTGGAGGTGGAGCTACAGTTTGAACTTCTTTCTAGTTTTATATCCAGGGATACCTGATAAATCTGAGGCTTCATGAGATGATTAATAGAAGATAAAAGAAGAGAAAACAAAGTTCTGAAACACATATCGGTTTTCAGTCTTTGGGCTTTTTCTTGAATCCTAGTTTTTTGGTGAGATATTGGATCATTTGAGCATTTACTGAAATGAGGCCATGCGAGAAGTTTAGAGGGAAAAACTATTTGGTGAAACTGTTAAAACTCATAGACATCTGAAAATTGACCCAACCACACACTGGTTTTTGTAAGATGTCAGAAGCCAAAACAGTTGAAACCCACTGGTTTAATATTTAACACTGTGGTGTATTTTAAAAGCTTGTTATATTATCCATTGTACAAAATCTTCTTCTTAAAAGTAACTAGTAATTAAAGGTGTAAATGTACTTTGAAATGTAGTGGAGTGAAAATATAAAGTATCAAAAAGTAAAGTAAAAATGATGAAATATTGTACTTGAGTACAGTACTTGAGTAAATGCCTGACATAACCTGTATAAATGCTTATCAGCCACTCTAGTTACATACATAGCATTTTCTAAAGAATGAGACTATGACTTCATAATGTATGATGCATTACAATATTTACACTATACACACTTTCACTATAATGTACTACATCCCAGCCTATCTGCTATTTGTACTGCAGGATATAAAGTAGCTCCTATGTTATGCATTGCAATCTGTGTCTACAGTGTTATGAACATATATTACAATTTATTATGTATTGTCTTTTACCGATCCATATGTTCATATTTTCTAGAGTATCATTCATGTATAACTGTTAATAAGCATTCACATATTATAGTGCTGCTGAATTCTCAAATCTGATTGGTCAGAAGGTGTTAATTAATTTTCTATAAGAGCAGCTCTGGCTGCAAGGCAAATGACAGGCTCATAGTAATTTCGATTGTTACAATATGCCATTGTTTCTATAGTAACAACTGATGGACTTAGAATAGAATACACTGTACATAATCTAAGGCTAAAAATGTATGGATAAAATGCATGCTGTTCTTTTATAAAGAAAGCATAACCAGTGTTTTGGTGAAGTGTCAGCATTTTGTAACAGTAAATGTTTTTGTTTATGGAAAAATCTTCAGGTATTTGCACTTCCTAGTTTCTCAGTAACATGACAAGCTGCATTTTTGGTCTTATTAATTTCAAGACAGAGGGAGACAAAAAGAGAAGTTATAACTGAAGTGGTAACAGGAACTAATTTCTAACAGGCGTTGCACAACATTAAATGTAATGTAAACCTGAAACACTTTGACTCTCTACTGTACATCCTCTACTGCTATTACATAAATGTAAATAATGGACATAGTGGAAAAAGTAATAGTTTTTTTGTTATATAATGTAACACATTCAGCGCATACAGCATTCTTCAAATTGTTTCCACAAAGCTGGAAGCACAATGCTGTAGAATTATAATTTTCCTTCACTGAAACTAAGGGGCCCAAACCTGTTACAGCATGACACTGTGTGAGACCTCCTCACCAGACACCAGTGCCTGATCTTCCTAATGCTCTTGTGGCTGAATGGGCAAAACTTCCCACAGCCATGCTCCAAAATCAAGTGGGAGGCCTTCCCAGAAGAGTGGAGGTTATTATAAGAACAAAGGAGCACTAAACTAAATCTGGAATGGGATGTTTAAAAGTTATGAGTGGTCAGGTCCATATACTTTTGGCCATACAGTGTATCTATGTACAAAGGTTAAATACAAATAAATCTCAACTTATTTGCATTTGAATTGCACCAAGTGTCATCATAACAAACGTATCAATTGGTTTGGAAAATTCCAGGGAAAGTAGCAATCATAGTGACGGTGAAGAAACATCTAAACATCACTGTTAGTACAGCTGGTTTAATAATATGCAGGTGCAAAGATCATGAAACCTCAAATGTATCATCCCCAGAGAGGTGTATCACACAATTTCACAATGCACTCTCAAACTAATGATGAGGACAGAAAGAGAAAAGCCAGCAGAGCCTCAACATGAGTTGCAGTTAGACAGAGAACAACAAGCAATGAACTTTGTTCCTACACCTCACCCAAAACACCTCTGCAAAGCACAGAAATACCATATGCTTCAAAAATTAGAAACAAATCTGAACTTTTCTGGAACAAAAGATGAAATACACAAAGAACTTCAACAAGAATTTAGTTCATATTTGTAGAAAGAAGGGCTATGCATATGATCCCAAGAATATCTACTGTGAACTAAGGTACTGTGAAGGTTGGAGCATCATGATACAGGCTGGTTCTTTGCAAATAAACTATACTATATCTATACAGCTAACAAACTGAATATGAGGACAAAAGAAATGTTCCAACAAGCTCAAATATATGGGAACATAACGCAAGACTTGTTTCTAAAAAAGAAGGTGAAGGTGATGCCATGGCCTAGCCAACTGCAAGTGCATCACAGAAACCCTTGTGGTCTTGGGGAATTGAAGATTTGACGAGAGGTATGAGTCAGAACTGAACCATAATGCTGGGAAAAAGCTAATCACGTCTTACCATAGACACCCTGAAGCTGTAAATGGCAAGAAATTACAAAGACATTGAGCTTCAGTTAGCAAGCTGGATAAGAACATATTTATGCATAAGTTATTTGTATGAGTGTTTAAAAAACATATGCTATTAAATTATGCTGTTAAAATGCTGTTATAAATCATACACAAATGATATATTTTAGAGCTGCCATTTCATACAGGGCTAAATATGTTATATATAAAAAGACAAGTCAAGACAAATCATTTTAGTTGGTCAATTAAGATGAAGACCTGCTGAATAAAAGGAGGATGCCCTGCTCTGTGCCAATGGTAATTGGGGTTGTGAAGATGGCAGAATTGATATAAGTGTAAGAGTTTTGCTTTTGCCTTTGGAGGCATTGGATATTCAGAGACTGTTATGAAATGTTGTCTTTGTTGTCTTTTTGAGGATGAAAGCTGGCTTATAATTTGGTTCATTTTGCTATGGCATCTGGTCCATTTTAAAAGCTATGGTTTGGCCTTTCCTGGTGGCATAGAGACTCTTTGGATTAGTAGTAACATTTTGACAGTTTTTGTCAAACCATTTCCTTTGACGTCACTTACATTGCACTGAATTGGCAACACTGAATTCACCTCTATAATTTTCTTATTTCCTGTGACTCATGAAATGTATTTCAAGTTCAAAATTCTTCATTTTATTGGCCATTCTGCAACTTGGCCTTTTATAGAGTACTGTCAGTTAGTCAAAGGTGTTTGCCTTTTACATGCGGATACAAAATCAGCATTTACACAACTTTTGTGAATCTTGAACAGGTTTCCATGCATACACCTTTACTCAAAGACTGATGATTGATTATGTCAATTGGGTGTAACTCTGAAGTGAAAATATGCAGTGGAAATATATAAAATGGCAAAAACATACATGTAAGTGACAAATTAAAGGAAAAAACAACATAAAGTGTCTCAGAAAGATGTTGGGCCAACACGTGCACCAGACCAACTTTAATGCACCTTGGCACTGGTTCCACAAGTCTCTGAAACTCTACTGGAGGGACGGAACACCATTCTTCCAAAAGATATTCCCTCATATATTGACATGATGATGGTGATGGAGCGCGCCATCTTGCACATCGCACAACACAGTGTTTAACTGGTTTGAGAGTTGATGAGTATGAAAGCCGTAGTAATATTTTTAAACATTTTCAGCAAACCATCCAGTGAGCCTTCATGCCCTGTGGATGTGTGCAGAGTCATCCTGGAAGTGATCATGTACACCAGGATAGAAATGTTTTGTTACAGGATGAAAGTTATCAGTCAAAAGAATGCTGTATTGATTTGCAGTGATGCTTCATTTTAAGGGAACAAATAGAAACTACGCCAGACAAATGAATCTCCCCAAAATCTAACAGAGCTACTGGATTTTCCATTAATTTGTCACCCACCTGTAAGTGTCCAAATACTTATTTTCATATTTGTCATCATAGTAAGTTTACCACATCTACAAGCAAGGCAGTACTCTTTTCTTTTGCTTATTCTCCTTTCATTTACTTTCAGTACAATGTACAGACAGCCTGAAAAACAGTGTGAAGAGTCTTAGCTAACTGACATTCAGAGTTATGAAGAGCTATAGGGTTGACATTAAACAGACTAGGACTGGTATTAATCAGTAATCATGAACTGTATTTATCCTGAAGATAATCCAGTCCGGCAGTCTTGGGCTTCAGCTTTACCCTTCAGGCTTGAAATATATCCATCGGCTTACTGACTGTCAGGGTGAGACTCAGATTTCCTTCAGTAATTGGAAAAGGGGATTGGCATCCGTTGTTCTTCACACAGTGAACGAGGGATTGAGAAAAGGTGTGAGACATATGAGAGAGAGAAAGAGGTGAGAGATTTTACATGGTTGAAATGAAATTCTACTATTAGAAAATGTCAGGTGAGCGATGGTTCACTGAGAAGGGAGGGAAATGGCATGAAAATAACAGAAGGAGATGCAGTAGGGAAGGGAGACTGGAGGGAGCCAGCATGATTGCAGATTCTGGAATATATACAGTAAAGAAAAATATAGACAGATAGAAGTCTGCAAAGTACAGATGCGAAAGAAATGCACAGATTCATCATGTTAAGGCTACTAAAAGAAATGTTTATTCTTTGAAAGCTGTTTTGTATTATGAATTAGTAATAAAATGCATCCCGAAGTTGATTAGTTTCCAACAACAGTACATCATATTTTATTTAGTTATTGAAGGAATTTAAATGACAATAAACAACATAGTAGACTAGAACAGCTAAAATGCCATAGTGTCTGTATGAGACCTCTAGAAACAGTCATTTTGTATAGATTGAAAAAAAAACTGCATTAGGTTCTCTGAAATGCTTCGAAGAACCTACCAGCTAACGTTCTCATGAAACTATATTGCCAAAAGTATTTGCTCGTCTGCCTTCACACGCATACGAATTTGAGTGATATCCCATTCTTAATCCACAGAGTTTAATATGATGCCGGCCCACCCTTTGCAGCTATAACAGCTTCAACTCTTCTGGGAAGGCTTTCCACAGGGTTTAGGAGTGTGTTTATGGGAATGTTTGACCAGTCTTCCAGAAGCTCATTTGTGAGATCAGACATTGATGTTGAAGGAGAAGGCCTGGCTCACAATCTCCACTCTAATTCATCCCAAAGGTGTTCTATCGGGTTGAGGTTAGGACTCTGTGCAGGCCAGTCAAGTTAATCCACACCAAATGCCCTCATCCATGTCTTTATGGACCTTGCTTTGTGCACTGATGTGCAATCATGTTGGAACAGGAAGAGGCTATCCCCACACTGTTCCGACAAGTTAGGAGCATGAAATTGTCCAAAATCCCTCTGTATGCTGAAGCATTAAGAGTTCCTTTCACTGTACCTAATTTGATATTTTTCATGGTCACCCACTATTAAAAAAAATCACGATAGGCCACATCTTTAGCAAGCCAGAGCATGTTTTATGCTGTAACACAAATTGCCTGATGCAATACAATACAGATTACTAATGATTTGCATTGGGTAAGCAGCATCTTCAGACAAATATCTTTAAATATTTTGTAAAAAAGATGCCACAGTTATCCAGTGAATTTTATGGGCATGGCCTCAATTGATGTAACATAACTCTTAAAAGCAATGTCCAAATATCACAAAAGCTGTCAATTTACAACTATGATGGGCTTAAGCCTACAAAATTTGGTCCTAATAATGGATACAAGAATAAGTTGATAGGCCGCTATCAACCAATCATATTTCTGCAGCCTTTAAACTTAACTTAACTTTACGAGATTGTTGAGGATGTGTTAAAAAGCAATTTCTCCCAGTGGTGGCACTTTCAGCAATGTGAAATATCTGCCAATTTAACAGGTTATAATGTTTTGACCATGAAGTGGACAAGACAAACTAGATGGTGGTCAAAAGTGCATGGATGTAATTTATTTATAATCGGGTTTGAAAGTAGCATGTTTCATGCCTTATATAAAAGCTGCAGATAAAGACAGAGCGATGTCAGCTGCTGCTGTGAAAAAGTCTAGTTCCAGTTAACCAATAGACTAGGCCAACTTTTTTTGGTTTTGAGCTTGGTTTACTGTCTGTATGGAGTTGTTCATATTTCCACCTCCCACTAACACATCAGGTGTTTTAATGACTTACAATTCCCCCTAGGTGTGAATAATTTTGTGTGTATAAGGTGGCCTGTGATGGACTAGTGCCACATCCAAAGTGTATTATTGCTTTGCGCCGGTCTCTGGATGCCTAGTGACCCTGACCAGAATAAAGTGCTTACTGATGATGAATGAATGAATTATTGAAAGTTATTGCTTAAAGATGACAGATATTGAAAAAGTAACTTGAAAAGTAACTTAAAAGTAACTCTGGTGTTGTGCACATACAGTTTGATCTATGGAGTGCCTATTAATCCATAAACCTGAAAGCCAGTCAGTGCTTTATACACAGCCTATTTCAGAATCTACTACATCATGAGCAACATCACTGGAATGATACCACACCTCATATGAATATCTTTACCTACTGTGTGAGTATCTCCACCTACAGCCTGAGAATCACATTTGATATTTTTGTTGGTTTATGTCTCTTGAATCACAGATGCTCTAGCATTAAGTTGAATTTAAGGAAAATGCATGGGGAATATACTGCTATTGGCTATACAGATGAACATACATTGACACATTGGCTCTCAGCCTCAAGAGAAAGAAGAGCTGAGTGGATAAACTTTATTTTTAATAAAAAACTAAACTGCTTTTAAAACCTGGGTCAGCACAATGTGAAGATGTCACAGGAATAAGAAAAAAGTGCATTTTTATAATTATTTATGACATTCTTGTACTTTGAACGTAGGTAATTCAGTTCATGTAAGTCTAATTGCACCCCTCAGGCATATAGCAGCTATTATAGCCTGATTATCAAGATTTAACTTGTAGCTGGAGACAAAACTTATATAAAATGACTCATTGGAATTAGTTTTATGATGCATACCATGCGGCAGAGTCGGATGGGGTAAGTAGTGTAGTTCATTATCATTTAAAGCAACAGGAACTGATACCAAGTGGGAACAGGCTGAAATGAGATCTGTATAATTTTAATTCATGTGGTATTTTGTTTAAAGAATATCACAGACATTTCATTAAGACTCCAGTGAACTATATTACTTTGTGGGGAAAATATGCTCACTTTAATATTTTTAAGAACTGAACTTGTGGAAAGTTTGTGGTTGGAGTTGTTGTGCGTGTATGTGTGTGTGTGTGTGTGTGTGTGTGTTTGTGTGTTAAAATGCAATGAAATTTTATTTAATATACTTGTATGAATTTTACATGAGATGAAGTAGCAGGGGTTGAAGAGGAAGAAAAAAATAAAGGAATACCAACTTAATAAATATAATAACGACTGACACCCAAACAAGTAAAATAGAAAATGACTTACTTCCATCAGAAGTGTACGCCTCCATATGCACCAGATCAGCTTCCTTATCCAGACCACTTACAGACCTGCAGCGGAACAACACCATTCATAAAACACAGCAAAGAAGAGGAGTTACGTTAAAGGGGTCAGAAATGCATCTCAGTAATAGACATCTTATTTTGGCTCTATTTCTGTAGTGGCAATAAAAGGAGACTGCTCCCTGTTATGTGGTGCCATTTCCCCAAATGTCTCATGACGGAAAAATGGAATTGCACTGTTGTTTATCACTATGGCAAGAGTGGCTTTCATTTCTGAGCAGTTTGTGTGTATGTGTGTGTGTGTGTGAGAGAGAGTATAATTGGAAATGCGAATGATGGTGCCTGTGTTTCGTAAGTGGGTAAATGGAAATAATACCCACTTTATGTTTGTGTGTGGTTGTTGAAACTCTTCCAAAACTATTCCCATGTTGGTGCTAGCGGCTTAAAGTTTCATAGTTGGATTTTACTCAGTTGGAAATTGTAGATTTTGCTCTGCCACCAAAACATTATTTTTTTTACTTTAAAATAAAAACAATGTACAAGACTATATTACAAGGAATAAATTATAGAATAAAGTAAGGAATAAAATTCAGTGGGATGCAGTGATATTATCAGTACTATAAAAGCACATCACGAATACATTCCGGGATCACCATGTCATCACCATGACAGCCTTCCTGTCAGCTCAAACTAAAACAACTTAAAGTTCAATGAAGGAGGCATTTCCATCACTCACTGTAGGTTTGTGGTTTGTTTTCCATACCATTCTGTAGCACCTGTGTGTGAAATTCACCATTCTGCTTGATGATTGTTCGATTGTTCAAATCCCAATGATGCCACAGCTTTCCATGACTGGGAGTTTGCTCAGAGAACAAAACTGGCTGTTACTAGCCAATCATGGATGGCTGTGAGGTCATGCATACAGATGTGGGATGGAACTGCTTTTCTCATAGTGTACTAAAGCACCCCCTGATGTTCTAAAAATGCGGTCAGATGGCTTCACGTGCCTAGGACGAAGCAAGTGTTTGCCTTCAGAGATATTGTATGATAATAACCAAATTCCTGGTACTTGGCGAAATAAAGCTGATCCTGATTCTGATAAGGGAGAGATGCCTGATGAGTAGGGTGGCATGGTGACTCAGAGGGTAGTGCTGTCTCTTCACTACTAGAAGGGCCTGGGTTAGGTACCTTGGCCAGACAGCCAGGGTCCTTCATGAAGTTTGAATGTTCTCTCTCTCTCTCTCTCTCTCTCTCTCTCTCGCTCTCTCTCTCTCTTTGTTTCTGTCGGTTTCCTCTGGGTGCATTTCCTCTAGGTGAGATATTAAATGTGTGTGTCTGTCTATATGTCTGCCCTGCAATGGACTGGCAAGCTGTTCAGGGTGTTTCCCAGCCTTCTGCCCAATGAGTGCTGGGATAGGCTCCAGCATACCACAACCCAGTACTAGGATTAGTGGCTTATATAATATATAATAAGACAGAGAGAGAGAACGTGAGAGTGCCTGCTGAGTTACAATTGAACATTAAGTAGAAAAAAAGTAAAAAAAGAAACGGATGAAACATATTTAGGCTCCTGCTATATCATGAAACTAGTCTTTATATACATCTCATAATATAGACGTTTAATGTCCCCATCATCCATCTGTAATGAAGACATGCTTCATAGTGGAGGAAAAGAGCAGAGAAAAAATGAGAATGACTTGATGATAAAACTTCACAGCCTCACCTTATTACTTTAATGTGCTGTAGTTTCACATTTTCTCCCATTTCTTCTGTCCTTCAACTTCTAACTTGCTATGCTATGGGATTCAGTCTATGTGGAACATCAATCCACCCTATGTGTGTGATTTCACAAACCCCTGAACCATTGGGGAGAATCGTGGGAGAGGGGCGGCATCTAAATCAGTGTCACAAAGTCAAGCTTTTAGCACAAAACCACCCTGAACAGGCCTTTTGCCAACCTCACATGCCAAACCTAAAACAACAATCCTGTAACCAATCTGACAGTTTGCAACACACCCTATAATTTGTGTTTACGCTGCGTGAGAATTGCTCTGATGAGATGGTGCTTGCAATAACCTGAGCATGATATTGCATTCTGAAATGTGCCATGAGGTGTATAACCTACCAATAGAAGCGGTTGGGGGTCACTCGCTCGTGAATGAGATGCCACTTCCGTCCAAAATCAAACGAGCTGTACAGCTGAGAGGAAGTGAGAAAGAGAGAGAGAGAGAAAGGAGAAAGCAGTGGTCATTAAAAACCTATCACTAAAGACTGCGTACGCCGTTCACCCAGAGCGACGGAACGGTAGATTTTTCTACAGTTCACTGCATTTTCTCTGATTAAATCCAATTAGCCAGTGTGATTTAGATTTTATTATAGCAACAGAAAGCTTGAACCAATGGAGTGAGATGGTATATGAAATTCAGGAATTGGGCCATAAAATGCAAACCTTGCAGTTAGTTGTGAGGACATCATTAAAGCCAGACTGTTCTAATTAATAGACAGATATATACTTTAGCCAGATGGGACAGCTGGCATTTCAAAAATGGCTATAAAAGAAATAAAAAAGTGTTTTGCTGTTTGAGTAAAATAAGTGTTTTAAAGTGCATTTGCATTACCGCAGATCTGGGAAGACAGAGCTCAGAATGACATCATTTTTAACCTCTGAGCATTTGAGCTATAGAAACAGAATAGAACAGATGCTATAGAACAGAAATAAACTACGGACACCTTCATTTTCATGTTTTATAAGCAACAAGTTACTGAGTTAACTGGGATAAATGATCTTTACCTCCTCAAAACAATGCACTGTATAGTCAGTGTTATAAATTTAACAAGCTAATATGTCTGTATTAGGCGTCTAACGATCAACTCTGCTCACGATTCGATTTGAGTCACAATACTGAGTTCATGTGTCGATTTTCTTACGATATTTTAAACAAAATTTAAACGAAGAACAATTAAAGACAGTTTTTTTTTTATTTCTGAAGTGTGAAACAATGCACATTTTTCATAACAGTTGTAGTTTTCTTGAGTAAAAACTTTTTACTGAAAGTAAAGAATTTTTAGTCTCCTTCAAATTAAAAGAAAGATGATGAGTTTATGTGGGGGTACCTGTAATAACGCGGTGGAAGACGGCGGCTATGTGCCCCACTCGATATACATATTATATACAGGGGTTAGACAATGAAACTGAAACACCTGTCATTTTAGTGTGGGAGGTCTCATGGCTAAACTGGACCAGCCTGGTGGCCAATCTTCATTAATTGCACATTGCACCAGTAAGAGCAATGTGTGAAGGTTCAATTAGCAGGGTAAGAGCACAGTTTTGCTCAAAATATTGCAATGCACACAACATTATGGGT
>JAOVVG010000028.1:6173459-6185357 GCA_028566375.1 Leptodoras nelsoni
TCCTGCCCTTGCGCTCAGAGTTGCCAGCTGGGCACCGGCTCCCCCGTGACCCCGTAACTGGGAATAAGCAGTACAGAAAATGAATGAATGAATGAAAGATGATGGCTCATCTTTCTAGCTCATACACCTCTTTCAAGGAAAAGACATTCAGCAACAGTATCATGAACCTCCCGGAGAACAATATGACTAAAACATTGATTAAAATTAGACTAAATCTTCACTAAAATGAAACTCAAAATTAAAACTAAAATTAGTTTAAAAGACTAAGACTTAAGCAAATTTATATTTTTTGGTCTAAATTAACGCTGTTATGATACAATTTTTCCATTCACATCCATCTTCTCCTCTATTTTTAGTACCTGTGCATTTTCATCACCTCCATTTTTTATCAATTAATTTTTGTTACTTCTACCCTTGAGGCAACTTACCGTAAATGGTATATGGCAGTGTTGTGTTCCAAATTATGAATGATGACTGTTGTCATCAAAAGCGCCTTTAAATGAATTAAATCACTTGATAATTTATCACTATCGTTTTACATCCATTTGTTTTATCACCCCTCTGTTTTCCATTTTTATCAATTCATTTTTGTTAGCCCTCATAGTAGGGGTATACTGTATTTGTGATGAATTTGAAATCAGTTCTATGTTATTTCATATAGCACTTTTAACAGCAGCCATTGTAACAAGGCAGCTTTACCGTAAACTGGATCTAGCTTTAGATCCCTAATGAGCACGCCAGGGGCGACTGTAGCAAAGAAAATCTCCCTGAGACAACATGAGGAAGAAATCTTGAAAAGGAGCCAGGCTCAAAAGACAGCTGATGGAAGGGTCAGGCAGCACCTGAGCAGTTTTACCTGCTGCCTTTTTGAAGTACACCAGTACTGTACACTATTTCTATCTTTCAGATACACACAGAAAGAAAATCCTTTCTACAATCTCAGTCAATGCTCATGTAAAAATGTGGCTACGTAGCATTGGATTTACTGACGTTACTAAGGATATGCTCAGACTTGGCTATGCATATGTAGAGAAATACCTTTAGAGTCACACTACAAGCAAACTGAGATTATTTAATGCTAACACAGGACCTCTGGCACATGGAAGCAAGGAACGAGCATATGGTGCATGCAATCTGTCCATTTCTACAGCATATTAGCTCAGCGTCTAAGATGTATATGCTACAGATGGTTATATATGCACACATATTTTATGGAGGCAACACATTGCCTTTTAGATCAAACCTTGATCCAAAATTCAAAAATACTAATGCAGTTAGTTAGGAATTGGCGCTAATCTAATGGGGAAGCGTGAAACATGCATAATTTTAATCAGTCTTAATACATTGTTAGCAACAGTATCAGCAGAATATCATCACATCAGCTCACCTTCTGGTCATGGCTGTAGGCGAGAGCCCAGTCCTCTTGTGAAGGGTGAAAAAGCAGACTCAAGATATAGAAGCTGAGGCGGTATTTCTGAAAGCTGGCACCTTCGTCAGAGCTGATGAGGATGCTGCTTTCAAAATCCGGGTCTGTCAACACCATTACCTAACACAGAAAAAAGACAAGATGGGGAAAATGTATATAAAAATGGTTTAACCTTACCAATTTGATACTAAGAAGTTACTATATTCTTTAATATATTCTTTATATTCTTTACTAAGTCTTTTTCCCCTTTTCCTTTTTTAAATTATTATTATTTTTAATAAGCTTTTAAGCTTGTAATTGTATTGTAATACTGTTTGGAGATTGTGGGTTTGGATCCTAACAAATCCACAGCCATCCATGGGGTTGAGCCATGCAAGCAAAATTACTCATTTAACTCATAAATTACTCATAAATGCATACCATAAATCAGAGCAGCGCTAACCAATCGTGAGCTTTTATGAACTTATGTATGTGGAAGAGGGCTGATAGCTCTTATCTTAAAGTGTGTTACTCTGCTAAAAAGGCATGTCCGAGGAGGCACATTCACTCTTACCTTAATGGGTTGGTAGCCATCAAATGAAAACAGCTAAAAATAATTAATAGGTAATATTATCTGATATCAGATGGTATTGGCATTAAATACAGACCCATTCCAAAAAATTTGAATATCATGGAAAAGTTGATTTTCCATAATTCCGTTCCAAAAGTTAAACTTTTATAGATTATAGATTCAGGGCCCACAATTTAAATGATTTCAAGTATTTATTTGTTTATGTTTACATAATTTGGGCTTCCAGATCATAAAACCGACGAAATCAGGATTTCAATAAATTAGGATACTGTGGAGAAATCAGCCCAGATTTTGCAGGGCAAAATTCTTTGAATATGGGGAAGACTGCAGATTCAGATTCAGATAGCTTTATTTATCCCTGAGGGGCAATTGAGAGCACACAGAGCGACCATGACATAAAGACATAAAGACATGAAAGAATAAATCTAGAAAGTAAGTAAAGTATATTGTGCATGTATAAAGTGACTGAACTTTAGAGGTGCAGACATAACAACTGGCCAGAAGACCATCATTGATACCCTCCATAGGATGGGTAAGGTTCATAGCATTCACAAAGGTTCATAGCTAAGGAGGTTGGCTGTTCACAGAGTGCTGTGTCCAAGCATATCAATGGAAAGTATAGTGGAAAGAGAAGATGCACCAGCAAAAGAGATGAAATTAATTAAAACTGAATTAATGAATAAAAAGACATTATGAATAAATATTAGCACAGGAAAATATCTTGTTTAGAAATAAGTTAAAATTTAGACAGTTAAGTGTGCAAAGTAGAAGTTAGAGACCATACTTAAAGAATAGAATATAAAATCTTTTACTTTTATATTATATCTTTTACTGACAAGCATGATCGCAGAGTGGTCGTCACAGGCTTAAATTCAGGCTTAAACCCTGCTCTTCACCCAGATAGAACCTTAATTTAGATAATTAGTAAGTTCACAAAAAAAAAGAAATAAAGGAAGATCACAGGTAGGAGAGGGAAAATAATATTTGGAAAGTAATGTTTTAGAAATTATGACTTACAGGCATTAAGTGGAGCTAGACTTGGCTTTTGGCTGCTCACTGATTTGTGAACATTTAGCATCTGGAGTTTTCTTACTTACTAGTTCACGCTAAATAAACATAATTATGTCATTTTCATAGATTGGCTTGGTTTGATCTTTAATCAACCTTCTCCCTTCACTTTGGCTCCTGGCATCTTCTTTTACTAAACCACGGCCTACACAGGCTCTCCTCTCATCCCTGGAATCTAACTCCTTTCATCATGCAATCCAAATGGAGTTTGGAGCGACACTGCATGTCCATTGCCAAGCTTAAATAGACTTGTACTGGAGATCAGAAGGAAACCTTGATCTCTTGTGAACCCCTGTGAAATGACAGGTTAGGCTGCTTCTAATCTGTTGTTGGATTTTGCTGTCAATATGATTTGAACTTAGTCATCCCTGATATTTAAAGGTTAAGCAAGCATACACTTTAAGAGAACCACTGCCACCACCATGATGCCTCCTATAGGAAGATTTCATTTGGAATTGGTTCAGTCTAGTGCATCCAACCTTGTGCCTCTGACAGTCACTCTGCTTATTCTAACAGAGAGAATGAAGATGTTAATGAACTTGGGTTGGGTGTACAAAATTGATAGGCACACACCATGCATGAAAAAGGCAAACTGAGAGTGCCACTTGCATCTTCTCAGGCAGGTAATATCAGCTTAGAATCTTATAATATGAAGTGAGATGGGAAGAAAAGGAGGAAGTAATTAGGTCGACAGTTCCATTATGGATCATTACTTGCACAATAGGCCTGCTTGGGTTTGCTTTAGGACATAAGTATCATTAGTGACTATCTTGCCAGAATAATAAACCTATCTCAGGCTAATGAGGACCAGGCTGAAAAAATATGACTGAACTGCCTAATGTAACAGGTGAAGGTATGTAGATACCTAGCTTTAATTAATTATAATTCAACTATAGAACCCTGACTGTCAGACTGTATTTCTTTCTGCCTATTCAAGTGTTCTCCACTCAACCGGATTTGAATTGGAAAAAAAAGGGTGCATTTGTCACTGACAAACATCCCGCCTCTCTTTCCCCAAGCTTTAACTAAGAATCCCTCCAGGCGGTGATTTAGATAAATTGTTTTTCATTAAGTGCCAATAAACAGCCAGGCGAATCGCCGCCAGGATTTGTGCATGCTGAGGCCCTTCCAATTTTACTATTCATTGCGGGCTGGAGGAGATGGCAGGGCCACCTCCCGGTGTCCACTATCTCCCCAGCTTGTCAGATGCAATTTGCCAGGTTTAAGGGGGTAATCATTTTCTATAACACTGTTTTAAGCAAGAGCATTTATTATGGAAGATAAATTATTTTTGCCCTTGGATTCTTGAGAATGCTATCAGAATTTTACTTAAGTGAGCCAGAGAAATGAGTCCTTCAAGGAAGTTTGTCTTTCTACAAGGAGACAATTTTGCACTTGGTAATACATATTAGGGTTTCAGTACTTGACCATATTCTCATATTCTTGGGTTTGTGCATATGAACTTCCATTTCTATGTTGATGTTAGGCTTTCCATCTTTCCATCAGAAAATTCTATAGCCACATTTGAATCTCCTGGCTGAGGCAACCATGTTTGGGGCTTAAATATCCTGGTAATTAGCAAAATTTACATTGTCAGCAGTAATCACAAGAACACCTGAACCACCAGCCACAAAACAACCCCAAAGCAATCAATGATCCACCTTCACATTTTTAAGTGGATATTGTAGTTATGCTCTCAGGCAGGACTTCTTTTGCAACATTTTCAAGCCTGTGCCCACTGTAGCCCACTGTTCTATGTCTACAGATTGTCTGGAGACCATTGTGTGCTAAAATCCCAGGAGGTCCGCAGTTTCTCACACCATTCTATTAAACATACGTGACCCGTTCCTAAATTTGATATAAAAAATAAGGATTTGACCTGGAGACCAGACAAGAAATCAGGTACAGAAACCGTGGCCTATATATTGATGACTACCATGGGCACGTCTTTGCAGGACAATCAATTAAGTGTTTGAGGGATAAACACTGAATGATAGTAACAGAAGCTCACAGCACTAAGCTGTAGCAGCTTAATCTATATTCTCTAAATACTGCTCCAACAGGCAGAATACTAAACACTAGGTCTACCTGCCTGGAGAAAATTAAAAAAAAGAAAAATGGAGAAAAAGAAAAGAAAAACCCAGTGTGGAATTAATCATGTCAAGCATGATCAATTGCCTTTGTTTAGAAAAGACAAACAGTCAAGTGAAAGCAGAATAACGCTTGCTAGAGATACCCTTTGTAACTTTGGATAGAACAAATGAAAACCCTGACTTCATGTACTCCGTATTTAAAATGGTACATTCTTAATTATTAGGATCTCTCGTATCTATTAGTTTTGGTTGATGCATTATGCGAAGACTGTTAATCACACCAACTGGAGCAAAATGACATTATGACATAAAGGCTATCCCATAGTATTAAGTAGGTTAATCTAAAGTGAAAAGAATCTGGTCTGGAGCCAATATCCATTGTTTTCAGGCATAGGAATCTTAAGGAGGCTTAAGTCACGTTTCTGCAGAACTTTTCCAATGACTCTGTCCCAACCTGGCCTCAAAGTCAAGAGTATATTTCGTAAATCAAATGCTTTTCACGGCTCTTGTTAGTCTTTTCTAATTTAATTGCTGTCTTAGGGAGCTGAGTCAAAATTAGTCCTCAGGGAGAGGCTTACAGGCTCGTCTGAGATCGCAGGACAGAGGCCATGTTATTAGCTACTACACACATTCCCACTGAAGCCTTAATTCTCTTATTGGGCTGCCAGACCTCTCGTCAAACATCTCCTGCTGTCTGTGTGATGAAAAGGGAGAGAGATGGAGAGAAAACAGGGGAAAGAAATTGAAGGCGAGGGCCGAGCTCTGGTAAAGTGTAGCAGACTCAAATAATGAGGTGAAAAGTGGAGATTACTGAGGCTTTGAATTATCCAGTTCCAGGAAATGTGTCGTTAAACTCCTAATAAAGAAATAAACATTAACTGAATGGTGTTGAATATGTACCTGCATGAGCTTATGCTTTGCATTAATCCTAGGTTTATAAGTGCTCATACTAATTAAGTAGACAGTAAATATATATACAGGGGTTAGACAATGAAACTGAAACTTTAGTGTGGGAGGTTTCATGGCTAAACTGGACCAGGCTGGTGGCCAATCTTCATTAATTGCACAATGCACCAGTAAGAGCAGAGTGTGAAGGTTCAATTAGCAGGGTAAGAGGACAGTTTTGCTCAAAATATTGCACTGCACACAACATTATGGGCGACATACCAGAGATCAAAAGGGGACAAATTGTTGGTGCACGTCTTGTATATGTCATTCCCAAGATGAATTGACATGGTATTGGCCACAAAAGGAGGTCCTACACCATACTAATAAATTATTGTGGTCTAAAATGACAGGTGTTTCAGTTTCATTGTCTATTGTCTTTATTGTGTGCATTGCAATATTTGGAGCAAAACTCTTACCCTGCTAATTGAACCTTCACACTCAAAACACAAATGACAGGTGTATCAGTTTCATTGTCTAACCCCTGTATATATATGTATGTATACACTTAAAAAATCCCTCCATATCATAACAATAAGACGTATGTGAGCAGTATTTTAACAGTATTATTATGTGATAACAGACTGGTCACTGTGAAATGTGAGGTATCATATTATCACTCTGGGCAGGATGCCAGCATGAACCATCTCTGTTTGAGAAACAAATCATTAACCTTTGAGCTCGTTACGGTTTGCAGACACGTTTAAATGTTATTCAATGGGAGCTTCGCCTCCCTGTCAAACCCACTGCAGGTGATTAGCCCACCCTTTAACCTTCCACAGCAATTTGGCCTTTCGTTTGACAAGAGGAAAACTTGGTGTCTAATACAATCAAGTTCAGCCAGAATTTTGTTTGTTTGTTTCGTTTTGCTTTTTTTTGGTTTAGGAATCCATAATGTTGAGGAGGGATGTGAAATATGCTGTCAGAGCTTTTCACATTTCCAGCTACATTTAACACTTTTGTGAAACGGAAATGTGAGAATCATGATTCACAAATTGCATAACGCATGAGAAAGGACGGATAGACTGTTTTGGAAACAGAAAAAAAAACCAACCCACGCACCTTCCTTTGGTTGGTAGGACAGACGTAAAGGTAACTCAGGACTGTCTTCACTCCCACTTTCTCGTTCAGTCTCTCATAGGTGGTACCGTAGTCTGTTGATCTGAGGAACAGAAAAGAAGCGGTTATCACCATCTTATCATCGTCTGAGTAGACAGCAATTTCTCCACAATTCAGTTTTTTGCACTGTGCCACAGGGCATGAGGTCTCGCTGAATGATTTCTTAAGTTAACTCATATGGTTTACATTCACCAGAACCTGCACACCTATGAAAGAAGTCAGAACAAAGTGTTAGACAGAACTCTCTACCACCATCATCAAGACACTAAGGAATGAAGAAATATCTTTTGAATGAATGGTGTTTCCTCTTAAGTACAGGTCCAGATCTATGCCAAGGTGGATTGAAGCTGTTTTGGAGGCTCAAGGTTAACACTGTTGTAAATCTAAGTCTATGAGATGATTTTATTGTCCTCCCAGAATTCAAGACGCACTTGGGTCCTTAAGGTCTGTGGTTCATTCACGGTCCAAATAATGTCTCTTGACTTCACATAGCATGAAGGCTGGTAGACTTGAGCACTCTAAACCATAATAACATTCAAGGTTCATTCACGGTCCAAATAATGTCTCTAGACTACCAGCCTTTATGTTATGTGAAGACTTGAGCACTGTAAACCATAAGAACATTCAAGGTTACAAAAATAAGAAAGAGATGCAGATAAATACAGAAGATGCCAACAGACCTCGTAAACCAAGGCCATCATACAGAGTAGGTGTGCAGTTAGGTGCGAGCTTGGTCACTAAATGGGTCAGTCATACATACTGTATCTGTTTCTTGTTCTTCTGTTACTTTGTGAAATGATACAGACTTTTGGACTTAGTCAAACCAAAAACCTGGTTGCAGGAGTGTGAATGTATATGTACAATGCATCTGTTTTATTTGATAACATGCACTATGGCTGCAATGAAATATAGCATAGGCAAATCATATCAGAAAAATGGATGTGAATCTGGACACACCATGCGTTTGCTGGAAGTTGATGCTAATCCAAAACGATTTCTCTTGCCAAAGCTTTGTCATAGGCTCTTCATATTCAAGCAGCCAGAATTGTTTTAAAGGGCGTATGAGTGCCACCTCACTGCAGTGAATACTTTCTGCGCATGGGCGCAACGTGTCCATCAAGTCTGTAAAGTTAAACAGATTGCAGTTCTGTCAATGTGTCATGTAGCTTAGAAAATGATACTGTTTGATACTGGCTGTATCACAGGTCTTAAATAGAAATGCCACAGTTCTAGTCTTAAAAATTATGTTGATTCTGAGTGCAGTGCAGATATTTTTCTTAGTTCTGGCGGTCATAAACATATACACAGAGTGTAAGTAAATTACCAAAATGAGCTGCACACTGTGCGTAAATTGGGTGTGACTTTTTCTGTCATGCCCAATTTACACTGAGGGCTGGTCTTTGGAGCTGAAACCAACTGTGTAAGAGCAAATAAAACTGAATAATGCAATAATGAAATGGCTATGGGATTGGATAATCAAACCAATAATTCAAAATTAATTTCTGAATCATGGTCTGATTTACTACTTTCTAGACTATTTCAAAATGCCTGACTGTTTTCTTTCACCCTGAAAGATCTCCACCATGTTCTCTTTTAAATCTAAATACTGAGCATGCAAATGACCTTTGCTACATTGAGTATAAAATGCTTCCCACATTGTATGCTTATGACTTCTCAAGTGAGAAAGATTCAATTTTGTACAGGGGGCTCACACATAACTGAATGAGTCCAGTTTATCGGCACAGGTACAATATATTAATAATTCATGCCCTCCCTTTGACTGAGTTAAAACTAAGGTAATGGGTAATACAAAAACAAGTGGAGAGTACTGGGATCAGAAACATGAATAATGCATGACTTGAAAGCAACTATTAAACAATAAGATGCCACCAGGAATCCACAATTTATTTATATTTATTTGTCAGTTGCCATTAAATCAGATGTGGATGGAGGAAGCTCCTGAAACAGTTGGAGAACTCACAAGAACTTTAACGCGTTAACATTTATTACTATGAATTTAATTCCAGCTGCTTGAGTAATCCACCTATGAGAGAGAAATTCTATTCACCTATTCTTTTTTTATACACCTTTTGCCTTTATTAACTGAAAATGTTACATCATGTTATGTCATAAGGAGTAACAACAGCACCACCAGTGGTCAAAAGAAACAGAAAGATTTAAGGAAGTGAATGGCTGATTTCTTTCTAGCCCAGACTGTAGATGTAGTCATGTTAGGGGGTTACACAGAGCAAAACACCCTCTAGATTTCATCATCATCATGTAGGCTAATATTTTATTAGATCAGATTAGATCAGATTCAACTTTGTCATTGCTCAGTACAAGTGCATACTGTATATGAAATATCGTCATGGATTACCTGAATGCAAACATTTCTTTTTCATGTGTTTGGTGAAGAAATTAAAACTAAGCCCATGTAGTCCAGTCAAGGTACAAATTTCACCAAAGAAAAGTGTCTAATAGTTTGGCCCACATTTATTCCTTTTATACCATCAATAAGATACTATAATAAAAGAACTGCTCAACCCTAAGAGTTTCACTGTTGAGCTACTGAGAGATTGCATCGCAGCCACCCAACATAACATTACAACTAGCTGTCAGAGTAAATAACTTGCTTAGCACACCTAAGGTGGCTCACATTTATGGGAAAGTGATAAACTGTCGGTTTTTAGTCACTGCCAATTTTGTCCTATACCATTATATAGCTCTCCCTACCATGGACGATGATGGATAACTTCCTGTAAGCCTTGTGAAGTCACTGACTGCACTCGCAATATCATACACTGACTGAATATGTTTAAGGAGAGCCTTAGCTACCCTGTAAGCCAAAATTCTGCAATTCACTAGCATAGCTAATCAACAGATGGGAAAGAAAGTAAGCACAGCTTTTCCATTGGACTGCGTATCAGTGAGTGCAATGGCATCATCAGGATTCAAGCCTGTAATATCCAAATGATAGAACAGATCTCTAGACACATCTGTGCCATCTGTAATCCTACTGTATATCTACATGCACTGCTCACTGCTCACTCTTGTACCCCTTGTACTATTGTACCCCCTGTACTTTTGTATGGCTCTTACATTTACCCATAAAGGAAGCAATCCAAAATAAGGCCCTTTACATTACAACTTCACTTTCTTCTTTTGTTTTTCAACTCTTTCTTCCGATCATTTTTTCCCTTCACACAAGCCTTGGCCATTATGCATTCCAACAAAATTACAGTGCAATCTTTTTCATTGTCTAGAGCCCCTGAGATGGCCTGCAATGATCACAGAGCACCATCAGAAGCGGAGAAAGTTACTTCCTCTGAATATTCGAGTGAGACAAAAAAAAAAAAAGCAATCTAAGAAAAAGCTCCAGTCCAATGAGGATATGGCATTCAGACTGCACTATGGACAGAATCACATCTGCTTTCATGTCTTGTCGGAGGAATAGGCTCTTGACAGCTTAGTGATAATGCTCAGAATTTCTCTCGCGTTTTTCACTTAATACTCAGAGCTCTGATGCCCGGCCAGTTGCTTCAAAGATTCAGGAGTTCATTATGTTTTATTATCCATTTCCACAGCATAACCATTCCATTTTGTTATTTCATTACTCAGTTTTATTGACTGTTGCACAGTTGTTTCTCCTCAAACGACTGAATATAGTAATAGGGCATCAGTGTAAACTGGGCATGACTGAATTAAAATGCTACTGGGACTGTACAAAAATCGTAGGCTACCTGATTTAAAAAAAGTTCTTCTACCTGCTTAAAACAATTAATCACAATAGCAACTGAACACCCTATCTCATTAGAACTACAGAAATGTTATAATAATCTTTGAGTTTTTACTGTATATAGCCTCCATTAGAATGCTCATTTGATACAATGATAGAGTAGCATTACTTTATGAACTTTATTATATTTTTTTGCTGCTTTTCCCAAAGGCAGATGATTTAACAGTTTCCCGAACAAGCTCTTAATTGCATAAGTTTTGATGGTGAAAGAAAGATTCAATTGTCTTCCCAAAAGATAAAGCACGATGAATCAAACTTAAGAAATATCCCATTGTTTTTGACCAGATCTCCTTCATCACTCACTGAAATGATGAAACTGAGTCTCAGAAATCTGCAGACAAGACTGAAATGAGCTTAATGAATGTATCTCATTAAGGGAAGAAAAAAAAGTAAGGAAAAAGTTCCACAAGACTCATTTGCTCTAGTTGTTGCACTATGCTTAATAGTCTCTTCTACTTTGCTTTTATGCTAGTTTATCATATCTTAAAAAAAGTCTTCTCACTGAAGCATTAACATGGCAACCAGATGTTGGGAAAAGATTATATTTTGTTTCTCACCCATAAGCTAATGGTCTTTTTGATGCAGATGCTTGTTTGTGCTTTGTACTGCAATTTCTTATTCAAAATTGTTTTAATTTAGACAGCTTGAACATTGCATTTTTACAAAATTACTCTTTTAGAGACCAAACTAAAATTAAATGTCAGTGCCGTAACTTAACATTTTCAAACACTATTCTGGGAATACTGTTTCCCAACACATACATGCACTTGTCATATTCTTCCACTAGAAATTTTATGTATGTGCAGTACAGGCCAAAAGTTTGGACACACCTTCTCATTCAATGTGTTTTCTTTATTTTCATGACTATTTACATTGTAGA
>JAOVVG010000028.1:6634832-6648126 GCA_028566375.1 Leptodoras nelsoni
CAACTGCTCAGTTGTATAAATGAGATAAATGTAAGTCACTCTGGATAAGAGTGTCTGCCAAATGCCGTAAATGTAAAGACATCATTTGCTGTATTACTATATTCTTTCCTTTTTCTTCCACATAAACATATTATAATGCACTGTTAACACAGTTCAAGAAAGCTTAAGCTTTTCTCCAAGGCTACAGTACTTCTGATCTACAGTTTTAAAGTAGGAATGTTATTCTGGCTACAACTGTGACTGGTGGATTAAAGACAGGATCAAAGCCCAAATCAGCACTCCTACATTGAATTCCATGAATAAAAAGGGCCTAAAGATGCATTTTAAAAGTGGGCTGAATGATTGTAGCAGGTTGCTCTGATCTGCCTATAAACTGCCTTTTAAATCCAAGCCTTGGCAAGTCTTTAGAATGTACAGCCTTCCAGATTTTCTCCTACATGACTGTTGCAGATAATTTATGTAGTTCCAATGACACCACCAAAGACCAAAATTAGACAGCTGATTCTGATTGCTTGTTTGGAGTACAAATAAATTTGAATAATATAAATGTAATCTGTAATAGACAGAGACAGAAACCAGAGCTCATGATCAGTAGCAAGACGCTTTGAAACATCCATCGAAGCGACCCAACAGAGTTTCTCAAGGGTTAGATGCCAATCTACTTCAGAGTGCTTTACAGAGTCAAAGCTAAGGGTTGGGTTACAGCTGTGGCTATGGTTCAAATGATATCAAGCAGGCAACAGCAAAGGCAGAGGCTACACTGACGAAACTTTAATCTCCTAAAAAAAAAACAGTAGTCTATCAAAGAGAAGAACAAGACTGGGTTGGACGCAACAGTTTAGATATTAGTAGCATGGTGTATTTTGAGAAAGCAAATATGTTGAACTAGAATTGAAGAAACCTTACCAACTGACATGCCACGTCATGCCCTCAATGAAATGAACACTTGGTGTGCCTGGTGTGAACTTCCAGCATAAGAAATATCATTGATGTGCTATTGTTGTTCAATACACCAGCGCTACATCAGCAGAGTTTTCTTTTACCACAGTTTGGCATGGAAACCATGGCTCCACCTGCTCTGGCCCAGATTTAGTCTGGTTCTTGCAGTGTTCAGTCAACCGGATCTCCACTGGGATGAGGGCCAAGACAAATGCAATCTATCCAGGATTAGGAAAAGATCACTCTAGAGGACATTTTGAGGTTAGTGGGGGTGAGTGTCTGAGATGACTAGACCCAAGAGACAAAAGGGAGGGGCAGGGTGTGGAACGCAGGACGTTGGTAGCATTCATATGCAAGGTTTGCATTCATGTATTCCCAGAAAACCAAAGGTTCCTCAAGGATCTGTTGGATGGTTATGAGTTCTTGGAACCCTCCCTAATAGGGATACCACACATAGCAGGCTTTTGGTTCTCTCAAAGAATCTTTTGGGCTTCTGTATTTAACTAAAACTACTGAATAGCAGATCAGAGGCACAACGTCTTATGGAGTTTTACAAATATTTTCTAATGCACTTGAATATTAGCTAAGCTCAGCTCTGAAATTTTAAGTGAGATGCTTTGTCCTGGTGTTGGATTGAGGTATGTGGCATAGTAGCCCTGTGGCTGCTGCAGGAGTCATTAAAAGCTATTATATAAGCCAGGAAGAGAGGGATTTTCCATCCTTTCCTCTTAATGACACAGAGGAGAGCCAGAACTGCCTAGCCTCTGCCAAACATTTCCTGCAATGGCAATTTCAGATGCCTATCAGCCTGATATAACCCAGTGGCGAGTACTACTGGCAAATACCTCTTTCCTGTCAGTGGGATGAAGGTTGACTGAATCTGACATGAGCTTTAGACATTATAATCTAAATACTGAAGGATATGTTGAGACTACTGTTGTATAGGTGCATATTTTCTTTTGAGGAAAGTTGCAGGAGGACAGAGAACTGGCCTCAGGTACCAATTTTGCCAATTCTGCATGGCACTTAAAATCCTGGAATGGGAAAACTCACTCTTTCTAAAATGCAAAAGAAAAGACAGTAAAAGACTTGTTTTAGTGTTTTTAGTAGATAATATTATAGGCTGTAACACCAGATGGACATGCATAAGCTCTGCCAAACACATCCACACCAACATGCTGACAGTTTATTGAGGTCCAGCACTATTCGCTTCAGCTTTCCCTTAAAACAGCTGGAGTCTTACTGGAGCAGCTGAAGCCAAGGGGTGAGAACTGAGGGACAACAACATCCTGAGTACTGGATGCAAAAGCCAGAACACTGATGTGACTTGTGTTCTTCAAGGTGCATCCTCAACAAAAGCCTTAAATGACCATGCAAATCATAAAACAGTGGTGCAGTATTATCCATTTGTTGCTATAACTTGTGCAAGAAAGCACAGCCATGCTCACTGTATGCCCTTTGCTTGGAAAAACAAAGAAAGAGAAAGTCACAACAGGGGGGTAAGGTAGTAAAATAGCTATTGAAATGTTCAATGACAGAACTACATTTCAGAGAGCAACATACCACTAAAAAACGTAACAGCAAAAGCCACATATAAAGTCTGTGTATGGAAGTCTGCGATTTCAAACAAGCACACGTAATTGTTTGGCTTGGCACAGCTTGAAAATGATGTCATCAGTGCTCTAGTTTTGACTGTAGCTCAGATCCAGTAGAGGACAGCATGGCTCCCCTGAATACAATAAAGTTAAAACAAAGGACCAAAAGTATAATATATACTTCCTTTTTTATAGATGTCTATGCCAGGTTTATCACAATGAAATGTATTCCTGTTATTGCTTTTGGCGTAATCAAAATTATGCTTGTATATCAATAGGGGAAAACAATTACTCTGTGTTTACTGAAAAGTCTCTGGCAACTAGTGCAGCTATAAAGTAAGCTTAAATAGCTTTAGCACAGATCTCCAATACTTAGTTCCACAATGCTTCAAATAAACCTCAACAGAAAACTTTGTGAAACTTGATCTTCAGAATTTGACTTTAAAAATAAAGCTCCTCTGAGAGACTTTTATAAATATCCTTGTATAGCATGACCTTAAATGTTATCGAAGAGCTCAGGCTGTCCCACGGCTTGTTTCCTCTGCAGAAAACAATATACGTACTGTACTCAGGCTGAACGAGAAATACAGAAAAATCCATTCAAATGGGGCTAATAGTAAAAACACACCCTACTGTAGGAGGCTAGCTCGGATGATCTGCACTAGCACTGTTAGTTTTATGAGTATGCAAAGTACTGATAAAATATCAGTATGTAATGTTTGACTAAAGTGTTTAGCAAACTTGACAGGGGACAAAGGTTCAGAAAACTGGAGGAAAAATCTGTTTTGCTGGTTGAAGGCACACATTCTAAAAACCTGGACCAAAAAAAGCACAGGACACATAAAGAAGTGGGGAAAAGGACAGTAAAAGTGGCTGCCTGAGGATGTTTTCCATATGCAGCTTATCCAACCCAAAGATAGCTGATTAAGCAGAATCTCTCGCTTGCTCTCTGTCTGTCTTGCGTGTCCATCTCAAGTTCTGCATTGCTGGAAAAGTGCAACCTCGGCCCACCTCTGGAGTCCAGAGCAAGGGAGGGGAGGGCTGGTACTTATCATGCCTGGCTAGAAGACATTCCTAATGGGAAAGACAACAGTCTGGCCTCTAGCCCAGAGCTCCAGGGGGGAGAAATGAAAGCAGTTGATTGACCAACCAACCAACCAGCCAAAACAACACCTCCAGGTGGAGCCAAGAGTAAGACTGCAAATTCAGAGGGGGTGCCGGAGGAAGAGACAAGAGCAAAGGAGGAGGGGAGATTGAGGGATTCTTAAGGACAAAGACTGAGGGAAGAGAAGAAAGAACTGGTACTTACTAACCTAAGTAGCTCTGTCAGTTCCAGTGTTTATATCCATTCCAGGAAGAAGTCAATTCAGTGAAACCCATTGTATTTGTACATTACTAATGCATGCATCTCCACATACGTTGGTGCATATATTTGCAATCATGGTAGGCAGCAAGTGCTGAACTGATTAGCAGGTTTGCATATACACAGAGCGTATATATACAAATCAGTGTAAGTATGTGGGTTTGACTCACCGCTCTCGCTCTTCTCGATTACGTCCACCGTCTCGCCGGCGCGCAGGCTGATCTCAGAGTTCTCCTGCCGCTCGTAGTTGGCCACAGCCACGTACTGCTCCAGCACCATGGGTTCACTGCTGTCCAGGCCTGGCACCGAGGGGAAGAAACATGCTGTCAGCCACCTGCCTGCTGCCCCACTGCCCTTCATGCCCCTGCGACCCCTGTACGCTGCCATCCACACTGACACCTACACCCCCCTGCAGCCTAGCACATCGGAAGCCCCTGCTCTCGGCGCATGTTCTGCAGCGACTGGCCATATAGCTTGAGCTTCCCCCCCGAGCCGAGGCCAGAGCATTGGAAGAGAAAAAATTTAAAAAGAAAAGAAAATGGGGGAGCTCCTTCAAGGAGGAGACTGTTGCGGAGGCTTGCGTTGGCGTCGGGGCTCCATAGCACAAATTCAAGCAAGTGGAAAAAAGGCAAGGAGGAATGGAAGAAAGGAGAAAAATCAGAAATGGGGAAAGAGAGGGAGAGCTGTTAACAGTCGGGGATGTGAATCTGGAGTGGAGGGTTGGAGGAGTTTTTCTGGTGGAAAATAAACAGACGAGAGCAAGCAAGGCCTCTCTCTCTTTCTCTCTCCTCCCATTCAACGGGTTAGGCACCAGTTGGGGGGGTGAAAAAACGCCAATCGGAGCAGTCTACTCTCCAAGCCTTAAATAGAAACATATGAGTGGACTCAGAAAGAAGGAAAGAGCAAGAGAGAAACAGAAAGAGAGAGAGACAGAGAGAGAGAGTCTGTTTATGTGAAACATGAGAGGAAAGCACTTTAGATCAAGCTCTACTGCTTTGCTCCTTTGCTCTATCCATTCTTCCTTCCCTCTTTACTTTCTTTGTTTCTTTCCCTCTGCGTACTTTGTGCTTACTTGCCGTTCTTGCTACCTCAGTTGGCGCATTACTGTAAAACGAAATCCAGAGCTAGATCAGATTATGTGTACAGAGTTTTCTCCAACAATAAATTGGAAAATTACAGTAACAGTTCGACTAAGTCATAACTTTAACTCCTAAACAACTTCAGAAAAAAGTCTGAAAAGCTGTCAAATCATTTGAACGCACATTTTCTTACAACATTTATACAGTTAATGACAGTTTCCAGGTAGGTATTAATGCTCTGGGCGAAACATCTTTACCTCCTTCCCTCTCTTTTCTGTCTCTCTTTGCATCTCTGCATGTGTGTTTGTTGAGGTGAGCGAGCAGCACATGGAATGCAAACTTGCAAGCTCCAATGGAAAGTGATCCCAGATTAGCCATAAATAAGCAGTGGCTAAGGAGAATGACAGACAGGATGGAAAGCATGCATGAAATGTCCTAAATACTACATTGAGATACCATTATGTGCCATGCTAATAGCCTAGTGTTTACACAAATAGCTATTGCAACATGAATACAAAGCAACCTATGAAACAATACATCTTATTCCAAGTCAACACTGAATGACAGCTGAGCCTCACACACTATACAGCCTTTCACATGGAGAGATTGCAGATGAAGCATGCCTGAGCCATAAATGCCACTTTCTTACAAACAAAATGCGAGAGCTGTCTATCATATGTCTGTTCTGAAAAGAGAACTGGAGCTCTAATGTAAAGGCACGTGTACTCTGTGTAGTCTGTAGTTTGTTGTTGTTCTGGGTATAACTATAAAACAGCATCTGTGATGGCATGGGGGTGCATCAGTGTCCATGGCATGGGTGATCTGCATATATGTGAAGGTACCACTGATGTGGAGTCTTATATTGCTATTCTGGAGAAACAAATGCTGCTGAATTTTCCCAGGAACCCCATGTTTATATCAGCAGGACAATGCTCTGCCTCATTCTGAATGAGTTACAACAGTGTGGCTTCGTACATATAGAGTGCATGTGCTTGACCGGCATGCCTGCAGTCCAGATCAGTCTCCTATTGAAAATGTATGGTGCATCATGAAGAGGAAAATCAGACAATGATGACCACATACTATTCAGCAGATTGTAAACAGCAATAATGGGCTAAAATTCCACTAGCAAAACTGAACAATTAGTATCTTCAATTGCCAAATGATTAAAAAGTATTAAAAGAAAAGGTGATGTGAGCGAGTGGTGAACATGCCTCTGTTCCAACTTATTTTCAGTGTGTTACATCCATCAATCTCTAAACTTGTTTATATTTAACAAACAGAATTAAGTTCATAATTGAAAGCACTGATGTGTAATTAGAAAGGGGATTACACACTAATGCAGTGTCTATTAACTAAACTAAACAGCACAATGAGTTTCCTGAGAAGAATTCTCACATGTCTGAATGACACAGAACAACGCTGACCTTCTGAGTTTAGGCAGTACATTACATTTCTGTACTCCGGGTCCAAACATTTCACTTCCTTTCTTGGAGACATCAAATTCAGTGGAAGCCAGTGTACACAGCTCTAGCAAGTTCTGCCAAAAGCTCATAAAGCCCTCCAATTGATCGCATCATATTGATGTTTCAACTTTAACTGTTTTTTTTTCTAAAACAAGACATCTCATGTTTTCCTGCTTTGCCCCAGTTGTGTGTGAGGAACCCAGAGAAGATGTTCTCCAGATGGTTCCAGCCTGGCCAAACGCTGTTTATTTCCAAGGGATGAGCGCAATATTGGCTGAAATGTTTATTTGCATGCCGTCATTCCTAAAACTCATGGTAATTGCATTCTGGTGAGGGTTTCAAATAAAGTCAGGCACGAGGCAGCCTTTTTTAGATACCACTTCACTTTGGAGGTTGATAGTGGAACAGATTGTTGATGACGTTTCTTATTCGTGAGCTGAGTGCTTTAACAGGTGCTTACTATCATGCTACTGTAATAAATTGCTGAATCCTCAGAACGGTGATAGACAGAAATGGGATGTGTCATATAAATGAGATGTATACTTTATAATGTTAAGTATACATTAAAGCGCTAAGAGCAGAAAGGACAAACATGAGAGGAAGGAGTATGGCAATGCACAGTGGACATTCGGTAATAAGAGAAATAGCTACCTGTGGCCTCAGACTTGGTGGGACTGTCCTGTAGGCCATACATCCAAACTTGGCAGAGAAGAGCAGAAGAGGAAAAGGAAATGTCAGTTAAAATAGTCAAGCAGTAGCAAAGAACAGCAGAAGCAAAAGAGCAGAATCCTATCACTATTTCCTGTAAGCATGCAAGCAATATTTAATTCAATAATCACGCACAGGCTAACACAAATCATGCTCTTTCATTTACAGCAATGGATGGGATAAAGAAGGAATTAGTAACCTTGACATGCTGTAGCTCCACCCTTCTCTATTTCCTTGAATTCTGTGTATATTTTCCAGTGAATGCAATTTAATACCACACCCTCTCCAAATGGCATTAACTATCGATCCTTGGCTTGTTCTGAGGTAAATTAAAATGCTTTAAACCCACCCATCACTGTCTTCTGTACTGTTACAGAAACTTTACTTTGATCCCCATACATGTGTGTCTTATTGTCCTATAAATGCAGTTAATTAATGGTATTCCTACACCTAAGTTTAGCCTTAACCTGAACTTCGGTAAAAAAAAGGGAACTATTTATCCCTCATGAGGACCAGACAAATGTTTCCACAAGGATGTGAGACATACAGAAGGGACACACCCTGGACACTAGTCCATTGTGAGACAGACACCCACTAGGAGTCAGACAGGAATATAGCCTGGATGGGACGTTGGATCACTTAATGATCTTCTCCATCACCTTGATTTAATTATAAACGATGTAAACACAATATAGCATAAAAAGCCCAATAAAGCAAACAAAATAAAGCATAAGAAACACATATCCACCGTCACCTGACTGACTGGATGGACTCATTGAACAAATTGCTATATTTTTGCCAATACACACTGAGCCAGATTTGCTGCGTTTAACAGAACAGCACAACCCAAATGTGATACTGTATCTCCAAATTCACTCCCTTTGTCCCTCACCACTGCGTTCACCCCCCCACCCCCTTCCCATTCCCTCCAAGCTTTTCATTCTTCAGATCACTTAACTGAACTGCTGAGGTTCTTCAACAGCAACACATCGGATCAGCAATCGTGGCCAAGTCAAATAAATTAAGGAAACTGTATATTAATGCTGTCAATCACTTAACATAATCCCAAATTTCACCTGAGGGATGATTAGACATTCGTTTTGCATTCTATTAGCCCTGTACGGACCTGAAAATTCAGCATAGAGTTCAAATATTTGTTTTGTCCTATAACAGTTGGGCTTTATATACTATAAGGTGTCAATCCTATCTTGTTTCTACCTAAATCCTTAAAGATTTGTTCACCATGTGTAAGAAGGCAGCAACTTACACTTGGGGTTACACTTGGCCTTTACACAATTTAACAATTTTAGCAATTTGGAACAGAAGGAATTTTGGCAAATGCGCAAAATAGCATCAAATTCTTCAACATATGGCAACCCCACCTTGTCTGTACCGACTAACACTCAACAGCTGACTGAGATTAACTCTCCACTTCCCATTACTCCTCCCAACATACATGCACACACTAATTCCTTTCAGATTTTGTACCCGAGGCATTTTTTTTTTTTTTGCACTGACCCTTAGTGACCACATGACGTGTTCATTAGACAAACATTTCATTTAAAAGGATAAGTCCTTCTGATTAACTGTCATTACAAGTTTATTAGTTATCCTCAAACTTTATGTACACCATTGTTTCCAGTATAGAAATGGAGAAAAACAAAGGCAGTAAGCAGCATGCCTAAAAAACAACCCCATATGGATTCAGTCAGTTATTGGCATGTGTGGCAAGATGAGTATCCAAAACATAACTGTCTGTATTATAGCTGTTGATCGGACTATGAGCAAACAACTACTGGAACATCCGATGAGCAATCAAAATCTGCCCGGGTTATTAGGAATTATTATTGCATGCATTTATCCTATTGGGCAATCATGTGGCAGCATTTTAATGTATGAATTCATGTAGCTGTAAGCCAAGAGCTTCAAAGCTTTAATGTTCGAATAGGGGTGGGTGGGGTTGGGGTGATCTTAGTGATTTTGACAATGGCACAGCTGACAGGAAGACTATAGTAACTCAAATGGGCACTCTTGAACACATAACATGCCAAACGCTGAGGCGAATGAGCTCCAACAGCACAAAACCAAAAACAGGAATGGCTGGAAACATTTCACACACTGAATGTGCAGTGGAAGCAGAAATCCACCAGGTTCTTCTACATCTGTTCTCCAGTGCAGAAAGACTCTGGGACTTTGTTTTCTTTTTCTTTTCTTTTTTTTTCTTCCCCATCACATGAGGCACACACTGACTGCTACTCTGTCCTAAACATTTCCTCTTCCAAGTGGGTGTGGAGCACTTACTTTGTCACATCATTTAATCGCCCTTCGCTGACTGTTAACCTACATTTCCATCCCTCAGGTCTAGCAAAACTGATCTTAATAAGAAACAGCGATGAAAAACATAACCACTGAAAACATTATAAATACAATTCTCTGTTGAAGATGACATCCTACTGTTCCTAGAAATGTTTGTCAGGGGTTCATCTTCTTGGGTAGATGCTTCATATTTCCACAAAATGCATCGGGTTAGATTTTGAAAAGATTTCCATTTCTGCTGCCTTTCCCCATCGTCACATGCTAATTTCAAAGTCACAAGCCTAACAAGATTTTAATTGAGTTTTGTGGTTGTTTTTAAAGTTTTTTTTTTCATTATTAAGTAATGAACATGATCACACAGTGTATTTTCTGTATTTAGTGTATCTATAAAATGATCAGAATAATGTTTCTGAATGTGATATATATATATATGTGTGTGTGTGTTATAGAATGTTATTTCACTTGCGCCTTTTTTTTTTTTAGGTCCCCTGCTGTCTGTTTTGGATTTTGTGATGCCTCGGTCCTTTTCACTTATTTTCCTACCACTCTTTGGTCCCATTATTGTTTTGGTTCATTTTCTTACATTCCTAAGTGATACTCTGCACTATTATAGTATGTCTAAACATTCATCTATTTATGTCGTCTTCCAGCTTGGTAAAAGGTCAGCATTTTCTAGTTTACATCTTGCGGTAGCTGTGTAACTTATAGTACATTTCAACTTCTCATGCCTTAAAGTGCTTTAAAAAAAGCGTGACTGTTTTATGTCTTTTGACACCACCGTGGAGCTCATTTTGATAAATTACTTACAGTATTTCAAAGCTTTGAGCGAACTGCTGCTTTGAAATCGCCTGTAATATTAAACATGAAAGTCTCTTTTGCATGCGATAAAATAATCATACATTTTCACCCAGAAAACAAGGGGGCTCAAACTTTTACACGCAGTTCTAGTTTTAATAGAGAAGGAAAGGGTTGGATCTTCAGTGTTTTGCTTGCAACTGCGATTTGCTTCACAGGCAGCAGGGGACTGTAAAAAAGTGCTCCTTTGAACATAATACCCCAGATACTAACCCTTGGAATTTCAGTGCTAATCCAAAGGCCTTTTTTTTTTACTTTGCCCTCTGTGCTTGACAACATATTTGAACATAGAGGCAAATGAAGTGGAATTTTGCATGTTAAATGCTAATTCATAGTAAAACCACACGGCCCCATTAACGACTCTTCCTCTCAATGAAGACACACATGCATGCACACCCTCTTGCCCTGCTGTCCAAAACTAAGCCTATCTCTCTCTCTCTCTCTCTCTCGCTCGCTCTCTCTGTCACTCGTACTTCCCACCCTCCATATCACTATCACTGCCCCTCCTCCTTGGTGCCCCTTCCTTCAAGGCTTGTGTAAACAGTATTGGCCATTGCTACGTCACACTGAAACTTTATCCCTGCTGCCACGTAAGCAGGGGTCTGTCTGACCGACTGACATCCACACCCCCACACCCCACCCCCCTCTGAACCCACACACATCTGGTTCTCACATGGGTCAAAAAAAAAAAAGACAGAATGGTCCAGCAAGAAAGAAGGAAGTCTGTGAAGAGAATAAGAATACAAACCATTTTCTGCTTAACAGTCATGTTACACACACAATCCATTATCAGATTTAAACTGAACAATAGCGCAATCTGAACCAAAATAACTGTACATCAGCATCAAGCGTGATTTCACGACCGGAGCGTCATTCGCGTCACAGTGACAGTAGATTTACATTTAAATCCGTATGTGGCTTACTTTTAAAAAGAATTACTAAAATACTTCAAGGATGATATTTTGGTAGTAATGTCTAAATCCCTTTAACATCTCAAGCTTAAATGATACTTTTCTCCATTATAAGCTGTTAAAAAAACGCTTAGTGGTTAAGATGTTGGATTACTGACCAGAAGGTTGTGAATTCAGATCCCTACACAGCCAAGCTGCCACGGATGGGCCCTTAAGCGAGGCCCTTAACTGCTCAGTTGTGTAAATAAGATTTTTAAAAAATATGTAAGTTACTCTGGATGTCCCACAAATTTTATGCAACTCTATTATCTGATCACACTCACCCCTATGAAATATTTGCAATATTCCAAAAGTCGCATCCTCTGAATTCCTCTGAAGATCGTGTAGAGGAAAAGTCTTTCATTCTTTCTTATTTAATTTTCAATTCTATTGACTGACAAGATCACTTTAAATGTACAACCACATTACCCAAACAATACATTTTTAGTAAATCATTAGAATGTCTTCAAAGTCCTCCTGCTACATTTTGTGTATTTGGTAAAAACCCTGCCTCAACCCCGTTCAACCCTGTTACCCATTTAGGAGCAAAGTGAAGCTAGCATTAGCAGAGAAACCAATAAAAATATACTTTAAACGGCCCTACATTTATGGTTTTTCATTGTTTATACCAAATCCTTAAATATAGCATATTGTAAACCTTCTGCTGTAGTGAACAATAGACAAAAGAGCTATTTAATTCAGCAAACAGGTAAACAGTTTGGACAATAAGGCCACATGGAGATAATAAAAGTTTTGTGTCTACAGGGTACTTGGAGACAGAAAGGTTTGGTTTACCCACGGGGGAAGTTAAGTGCAGTGTTATTACTTTTCACTGAACACACACACACACACACACACAGAAACCAAATGCCTTTATTTTGTAGCTAAGGAGCTAAACATAGCACGACAAGTTGACAATAGAGTAAAGCACACAGTTAAACTGGCTATAATATGCCTGCTGTGTCTCAAATCTCTCTGACAGGCAGCAGTTTGTTGAAAATTCATCACTATGGCACACTGTTGTGTATCATAAAAATGGTGTGTGGAAAGAATTTTTCTGGGTTTTGGAAAATGGATTCAGTTAAGCTTTAAAGCTTTAAAGAAAGTTAGTTCTCAAAGTTAGTGCTCACCTTTTCAGATTTGGAAACAATTAGTGACATGCTGATCAGTTTTTTTGGGGGGTGGGGCTTAATTTACTCATGAAAATTGTAATTCATGATTGACTGCATGGACACCCATAAAATTCAGTAGGCATGTTCAGGACAAGATTGTGAAAAGTTTGAGGCGTTCTCATTCATAGGGGATAGGATTCAATTTTAATGGCTGCTCCTCAGGAACTGCATATCCAGCAAACCTGAACTGCATTGTTCACACTGAATTTCCAATGATGACTAGGTTACTTAAAAAGCACAAGAAGCATCACCATCAACAGGGATTTTAGCACTGAACTACAGTCACAAAGCCTCTTTGCTCTTCTATGCAACTTGGCAAGAACTGGCCACTGGGGCCATCATTTGTGAAAGCTGCTTGGACCCTGCAGATCACCATCTGAATAAAGACATTTCCAATGTTGTTCTAAAAAACATAATTTAACATATTGTACTGGGATGAAAAAATGCCGGCAGCAAAATGACTTCCTATAGGTTTCTTGGGAGTCATACGAGACAGCAGAAAACAAATGTTTTTTTAAGCCCACCTTAAAATCAGACCTGATTAAGAACAGAACATTCCTGTGACCACTTTATCACCTTGACTTATCTGGACTTATCTAAGTTGTTCCTGTAATCCTCATTTCCTAGAAGTGGCATTTCGCAGATTTCTAGATACACACAGCCAAACGGCCTCACAATAAATCTCACCTTCATTCTTTCAGGTGAAAGAAAAATAATTATATAAGAATATATATATACAGTGCCCTACGATGGATTGGGCCTGCCTTGCCATTTCACCATTTCAGGTGACTACCTCTTGAAGCTCATTGAGAGAAAGCCAAGAGTGTGCAAAGCAGTAATCAGAGCAATGG
>JAOVVG010000028.1:6675183-6687482 GCA_028566375.1 Leptodoras nelsoni
TTATTGTTTATTTATACGTGTTGCATGTACATTTATTAATTAAAAACATGTCTTTTGTCATAATTTAGGCTAACTTTTTGTGGGCTGGAACGAATTAGAATTATTTATATTAATTCATATGGGAAAAATTCGTTAGAGATACGAGTTGTTCTACTTACAAGCTCGGGTCTGGAACGAATTAAACTCGTATGTTGAGGTATCACTGTATATACAGTATATGGATAGATCCACAAGTTTCATGTAGATTGTGAAGTCTGAAGTCAAATATTGGTGAACAAAAAAAACAGAAGAAGAAGAAATAAACTTTTGACAAAGACTGAGTCAAAGTTTTTAAGAAGGAGTCTCCCGTGTCAGTGCTTTGTAACAGTTTGAAGGAAAGATACTTTAAGCTTTAACAGCCTATATACAAAGTGTTCTGAGAATAGCATGGATCTTGTTGCCATTTAAGTCTGACTTCCCAAACATTCCTGTTCATTCTTCCAGCTCAGTCTAGCAGCTGTTCTGCATTAACACGTGTTTATTAGCATGTGTAGATAGGACTGGTGTGTTTATGTGCATAAGGCTGGCTATATCCCCTCAGAAAAGAGAAGGGAGAATGGGAAACGACAAGAACATCAAAGAGAAAAAAAAATCATTGAGCGTGAATGATGGAGAGTGCGATGACAAATATCACTGCAGAATAAATGTCTTAAATATGTCTACTATCTAAACATAATCTTTAATCTTCTGAATCCTCAGTTGAACAATTTCATGACATTAATATTAACAATTTTGTAAGCAGGATACAAATATATCTTATAATGAGACTATAAAAACATCAACAATCATTCAACATAAAGAATGCTCCAATTCAGTTTATCTACAAATTCAGAAACTTTATTGTTATTCTTTTATAGATAACTTCTATTTCCCATTTTGTTAAAAAGACATTTTAATGAACTTCAGTCACAGTTGGTATACAGAGAGAGTAAATGTAAAAAGGGACCTAGTACACAAACCTGAGGAACCCCATGCTATGGGAAGAGTCCTAGCAACACCCTGAATGTATAAAACATCACAAGTGATTAACGTTTGTCGAAATTTTAAGGAAGTAGGCGAAACTCACCCTGCAATAGTCATCTATAAAGCGCAGTCTCTTCATAGCCACATCTCGTACATGACTTCGTCGAAACAGGATTTTACCTTAATAAGGAAAACAAGTCAATAATAGAGAGAGTTAAAAATAGCACAAAGCAGCTACTGTAGCACTGAATATAAAAGCGTACTAATAAATGATCAATTAAAAAAATAGTCCATTGTTTATCCCAGTAAGCAAAGCAAAACCTGCCCGAGCAGTGGACCAGAAACTGCTTAACTTTGAGCACCAATTAACAACGTTTCCCAGCCGGCATGATCAAATTTTTTAAAAGTTAAAACCACTATAATCCCTTTATTCCTTCTTATTTGAGGCTTTTTCTACTCAAGTGCCCATAATGCAACTGCAATATGATACAAAACAAAATGTATTCAAATTCGGCTGGCCTAAGGTCAGCTTCCTCTATTATGTCAGTCCTATTGCATTAGATGAGATCTAACAAAGTGGTTCTCTAATCGGATTAAACAGGTAATCCAAGAACTACTGATGCTGTTTTTAGGATGTATGGAGGTCTACAAGGGCATTAAGGTGCAAAGATATACTTTTTTGTGAATAACAATGAATTCTGAGCTCTAAGTCATTGCAATCTCACCATATTGTGCTGTGCTGGGTGACATGGCTTCTTGTGCCCACGAGTCATTAACTTTAATGCCACAGAACAGCATGGGGCATTTTATGATATTGTTTATCAATGTGGGTGTCAAGCTTTATTAAATTGGGTATGCAACTGGGGAAAGGAAGAGAGATATAGTGTATTCATGTGTGTGTGAGAGAGAGAGACATAAACTTTCAAGGTTGTATATGAGTTTGAAGAGGGTCAGATGAGCCATCCATCCACCAGAGAGAGGGGAACATAAATAGAAACAGGGAGAGAGACAGAGTGGTCCTAATACTGCAGCAACTGATAAACCATTCAAACACTAAACGGCACAGTTCAAAGCCAACCCCAAATGCACTTATCGTTCCCAGTTCTCTGTATGCTTTTGTTTATATTTTATACTTTTTTTTCAATTTGGTCTTGTCTCTATTGGTTAATTAGCCTATAGTGTTCACCTGTTTTATGTTCAGCCCGGTATTACTTTGCCTATTTATACTCGGGTATTTCTACTTCTTGTTGCAACGTCTTGCCAACTCTGTCAAGCATTGTCTCCCTGTGTATTGTATTGTTTTTCTAATCTCACTTGTATTACTGAACATGAATTATCCTACATGTGTCTTGACCACTAGCTATATACTATGACTATGATTCTTGGATTTCCCAAAATGAGTACCACACTGAGTGTACACACTTCTGTCCTGGCTCTGATCTCATCTTACATTTTTACTTTAATGTTGTAACCCAGAATCTTGTTGCTATATTTGGGTGCTATATTTTCATTATTCCTATGAGAAGCTAGCAGTCGTGTGCCTCAATGAAGTCACAACAGGACCTTATGAGTGTAGTTACAATGGCATTTTATAGAAGAAACTAATAAACAACCTCAACCAAAAGGGATAAAGATCAGGACTCAGTGTTTCTGAGTGCAATGCCCCTCAGCTCAGCTATTCAGAGATCTAAAAGATGATAAGTATGAATATACTGAAGACAATGTTAGCATAGAGTTGAAGCTTTGGTACCTTTGAGGAGGTGAGAGAGGTGATAAGAATAAATGACTGAACACTGCTGCATAACTCTCTTTAGGTAGAGATGAAGTAAGGACACATCATTGGTTCCTATGTGTTTAAGAGGTTAAATAATTCCACAGAGCTGAATGCTGAGACTATAAACTCCCAACCACAGGGACAATGTCAAACATGGACAAAAGAATGCAAAGTCAGTAAATGCACTCCAGCCAGAGAAACACACTGATACACAAAAGCATGTAATTACATATGGTCAAGTCAATAAGATATTCTGAGCTCGAGAAATAAAGCTATCAGGAATGTCGAATTTGAAGCTTAAGGTTAAATTAATTCCTGAAACAATACTCTTCATATTCTCTCCCTTCCTTCTAAAGAGATCTCCAGGTCTCAGTCAACTCCGCTAGGTGATTCCAAGACAATCTGTCTGGAAGACTAATATCTAACATGCTCAATAGGAGTGTACACCGAAGCACCAGAAAAACTGGTATAGCAGTTAATACTTGGTAGGTCCCCCATATCTTGGATCTTGGAAGGAACGTTGCACAGTCCTCATGCTGTTGTTTGTTAAGGGCCCAGCATTGACATCCGATGTTACTTGAGGTAGTGTTGCACACCTATCATGTGAAACAGTTCTTGCCAGCCGACACTGGTCACGTTGACACAAAGTCTTTCTAAGGCCACACTGCTGTCGCATATTTGAGGTTTTGCAAGAATTCTTGTAGTCATGGTACACCCTTGAAATGCTCATAGGTGAAAATCCAAACAGCACTGGAAGCTTATATAAATGTCTATCGCTTGTCTTATATACGCACTGACGGACACAACCAATGACGTGCATGGGTGGTGATGATATGTATTTTCAGTGAATATCAACTTCTGTGATGATACAAAATTCATCTTGATGGTCATCAATTCACTAAAAGATACCTTTACCACCACATGAATTATGGCCATTTTGACCAGAGCTGACAATCACAGAGGCCAAAACTCCTATGCTGACTGAAAGACACAAACGGCAACACCTCACTAGAACGTACAGATTCTGGTAGGTGATTCCAAGATAATCTAACTAGAAACGTGCTTAATAAGCATGTACTCTGAAGTAGCAGAAAAACTGGTATACCTGGTAATACCTGGTAGGTCCTCCATGGGATATTGGAGGAAACGTTGCACAGTCCTCATGCTTGGGAACTGACAGGAACAGACACTAGTTTTTCTTTACTAAAACTGTGCTATGGCCATGTCACCTTCACTGGGACTGACAGACACAAACACTATGCTTCCTGCACTAAAAGAAGCCACCTCCTCATAGTCTGCTTCTCATAATTGACTGAAAAGCAAATAGGTCATGCTTCCTTCAATGGAACTGACATGCACAAAGGCCACGCCTCCTTTACTGGTTCTGACAGGTATACCAACTACTCCTCCTTCATAGGGACTGAAAAGATTAGTTGCCACGCCTCCTTTACCAGAGCTGACAGGCACAGAGGCCACGCCTCCTCCATTCAGGCCACACATTTATTCCTGGACCTGACAAGCACGAAGGCCATGCCTCATTCACTGGCACTGACAGAACTAAAACCCACAGATAATGTACAGATAACATTTTATTATTTGTAAACTACATAATATGATATAGATAGTTGAAACTGTTAGCATAAATGTCCTGACTCCCTGTAGGCATGCTGTGACTTCACAAACAACTCAAAATATACAATACAAAGCACTTCTGCAAGACAGATTAAAATACAGAAATTACCAAAGAGATTAAAACAGCTGTCCTGGGAGTAATCGTGCATCCTGCTGTATGTAAAATCGATGTGCTCTTTTTAGAGACAGTGAGACTGCAGGCAGACAGAAGAAAAGACTGGAGACTAGAAGAAGAAGAGGTGCCGAATCAGCAAGGGTTTGAAAGCGCACATCATATTGTGTGTGTGTCTCTCTCTCTCTCTCTTTCCCTCTCTACTGCATTATTCATCACTCTCCTAACGATTCTTTGACACACTGACAGCAAGTGTGTATGTGTGAGCGTGAGTGTGTGGGTCTTAGCAGCCTGGAGATTAAAAAAAAGAGGGGGTCCTAGCCAACCATTCAAATGACGTACCACAGACAGTATTGCTGGCAGCCTGCATTTGTCACTGCAAGTGTGAGCGTGGGGGATGGAGTGACTGAATGACAGAAGACAAGAGAAAGAGCAAAGGAAATGCCTGGTCTCACCTGGAAGAAAAGGGATGATGCGCTTTTTGGGGTCTTTCTGCCCTCCCTCGATTGGGAACTTGTCAAGAAGCTGCATCTGGGGAAAAAAAGGAAACCATATATTAAAACACACAACAATCGAAAATGCACACTGCTCGTGCAGCCGTAATCAATTTCAACGTTAAAATCTGTAAGACTAGTTTGATTTGCTTACTCTACAGCCTTCTACGATGTCCAAACAGCATATTGTGATATTGATAATATCTGACATTATAAATCATTGACAACAGCAGTACATCCATGTTAAGTTAAAAAAAAAAAAAAAAAAAACCTCTGTCATCTCTGACCACAGCCTCAAAATCAAATTCAAAGATATTCTTCATTCTCCTGTTTTTTATATTTCAGAGAAGACCTACCAGGGCGCAGCGTCTCCCACTTAGTCACTGGACGAATTCCTCTAAGTGCCCAACCAATTAATCACATCCCTCCTAGAGCACACACTACCTATTCTCACCGCTAATGAGCGTGCGTATGGGGGGGAAGGCGGTGTGCATGTGTTTGCAAAGCTCCTTTGTAAAATAACTCATAATGGCCACTTTATAAAACAATATACCACCGAGCTTAAACTTCTGACACGTAAGGTGCTATTTCACCCACGTTATATTCATCCTCCTGCACGTAATTGCCCATTTTGAGTGTTCTGCCTCTGCTGGCTACCTCATTTTAGATGGAAAAAGACAAGGAGATAAACAAACTAGTGGGTCTAGGAAGAGCTTTCATGAAGACACTCAAAAGATTTTTTTTCTTTCAAGGACTGTCATGTACAGATTTGGTTCTCCAAGGTACAGATGTGCTCTTGAAGGCATGACTGTGGTCCTGAAAGTCCAATTATGTCTCCTAAGTCAGATATAAAGGTACATAGCATTCGCATTCCTGAGTGAAATATACAAACTAAAGGAACAGAAGACTGAGGTACCCTTGATGTACTAGCCCACTGATGTGCATTTTTGTATCGTTTATGTTCTTTTCCTGCACAGTTTTATATCGTTTTTACATTTTCACTCCTGTACTAAAACTACAAATAAAAGTACACCACTACACCCTGATGGGGACTTGAGCTTTCAGTGTTGTCTTTGCATAAAAACATACACTGCAATACACTGCAGTCCCAGAAAAACTGGTACTGGAACATATGCAATATAGCATCACCTATGTACATCATTGGTTGCATCCGCCAGCGCATAAATGAAGCGATAGACATCTATAGAAGCTTCTAGAGCTGTTTCCACAGTGAGAATGGCAAGTTAGTTGGAGCTTGTATAGCATTTCGGAGGTAGAAGCAATGTTTGGATTTTTACCTATGGGCACTTACAGTATACTGTGACTACAAGAATTCTGGCAAAACTTTGAGCTTATGGTCGTAAAAAGACTCATAACCAGCAGACGAAAGTCATTTCACTTGAGTAATGACTAAGTAACAGCAGGATTGAATGCTGGGGCCTCAACAAACATCAGCGTGAGGACTGTGCAACGTTCCCTCCAAGACCCCATTGGGGACCTACCAAGTGTTAACCAGTACTTCAGTGTAAAATGTATTTTGTGATGAGTTACACTAATTTGAACATGGGTAAGGATAAGGGTAGTATTAGGTATGGCACACATTGGATACACATTGGAAGAGGTGATGGTGTATTTTCACACCATTGCAGTTTCTAAATGTAACTGGAGTATTAATTTATTAGTCAAAACCAACACAGCCCCAAAAAATGTGATTTTTGTTTTGTGCTGCTTTGTGTAACAGTAACTATATTCATTGTCTGTGAAGTTCATCTTCTCAGAACGTCTGACAACTTCTCCATGTTGCTTCATCATATATGGTAAACGATTTCCAAACTATTTACCATATATGGTAATTCGGGGGCTTTTTTTTATGCAAATCAGCATGGCTGCGCACAGGAGATCATTTTAAATGTTAAATATATGTGTGATTTATCAGTGGCCACTGTGTACGGCCATCACAAATACATGCCATAAATACCCATTTTCTTTTTGGTTCTTAGACACAAACCTGTTCCATGGGCGCTTTGATAAATAAAACCCCAGCACTCCAAGAAATAACTGAATAAATAAATAAAAATAGAAATCTTCGATTCTCCGCTGGACCTGTCTGAAATGTTTTGCAACGTGAACACTTGGTTATATTCGGTCTTGTCTGCTGGAGAGATGTTTCATGTTTTTGAGAGCGTGTCAAAGTAGGCGGCTGTGTGGAGCACAATGAAGCAGCCAGCCACAGAAATGACTTCAAACAGCAGGATACAGTCACAAGTAACCTTCGGAGGTGTTTCGAGTGAAATTATGGGATTCTAATGTTCTTTTACTAAGCGTTTAACGGCGCCTCGGGGCAGCGAGGCGGTAATCTGCCTCCGGGGCCGGCAACGCTGAAGAAAAGTGAAACGACTCGGCAAATGTAGGCTCGCTATTGGGAACGTTATTATGTTTGCGAAGTGTTGTTAAGAGTAATATCATCTGGGACGATCAGGAGATTGTGTTTGTGCGAGAAAACGTAGATGCAAATCAGATGGCTGGATATAGCGTAAATGGCGAAATTACGCACATGTGCTGAGGAAGAGGTTGAAGCAGAGAAAGAAGGAAAGCAGGAGGCAGAGAATGATGAGTCAAAGAGAAATAACAATATGGCTGAGGCAGGGTAATCATGAAAGCCCCCATCTCTCTCTCTCTCGCTCTCACACACACACATATACACACACACAGCCTACGAGACTGTTTGTTCACCTGGTTCTACCTTGTTCCAGATGTGTGGTCTGCTCTCTTGTGCTCTCTATCACACATACTCGCTTTATTTTCTTTATTTCTGCTTTCCTTGCTGAACGGTTTCCTCCAGAAAATAAACTGACATTTGGACATTTGGCAAATTTAAATTTGAGTGATTGTAGATCTAGCAACACACACACACACACACACACACACACACACATACATACACACACACACACACACACACAAAAGGTCTAACATATAATGAAATAATGAACAGTATTAGTATTCGGTTTTTAGTGTGGCCTTGGAAAATTCTGTTAAATTCTGTTTCTCTTCTAGTCTGAGCTTCACTTACAGTAATTTCAGTCATGGGACATATGGACATATTTCACATCCAATGCATCCAAAACTTATGGAAAACAGCAGTTTTCTGCAAGCAAAACAAGTTTAACGTAACATTAATGGTCTATACATGAAAATCATGTACCATACTGTTTGTACAGACCATAATAATTCAGTGTTTCTAGAGCAGCATTATGAGTATAATCTACCGTTATGCAAGCTAGAACATCTTTATTGTTAATGTTTGTTTTTTGTGTCATCAAATGTTAAAACGGTATTTTAATGTGATTCATGTCATCGGTAAAAGTCCCTGAACACGTACAATCGATTTCTGTTTCACATAATTCATTGTTTGTGTTTTCTCTCTAACAAACTCCACATTGTTGGAATCTGATCCTGATCCACTCATAGGTTAAGGATGTAAGACTAATCTTTAGTAAAATATAACCCCAAATATGCACACAGGATTGTTATATAGTTCGTTATTTTTAGAAAGCTGACATGGACTTTTGTGGAAAAGTGTTACATTCAAAATATTCCCACAGTGATTTCACTCTCCTCCTACCGTTTTCCATATTAGACTAAAGTACGGCGAATGTTGGCAGTGAAACAAAAAAAATGGAAATTCTCACCTGCTTTATATTATATTTATATTTATATTATATTTCTGTCACTTTCAGAAGCACATGTTTGGTTGTAGTTAGTTATAGTAGTAGTGGTAGTGGCAGTAATGGTGGTACTGGTAGTAGTAGTAGTACTGGTAGTGGTGGTAGTAGTGGTAGTAGTGGTAGAGGTAGTAGTAGTAGTGGTAGTGGAGGTGGTGGTAGTAGTAGTGGTAGTGGTAGTAGCAGTAATGGTGGTAGTAGTAGTAGTAGTTGTAGAGGTAGTAGTAGTAGTGGTAGTGGCGGTGGTGGTAGTAGTGGTAGTAGTAGTAGTAGTAGTAGTAGTGGTAGTGGTAGTGGTAGTTGTGTTAGTAGTAGTAGTGGTGGTAGTGGTAGTGGAGGTAGTAGTGGTAGTGGTGGTAGTAGTAGTAGTGGTGGTAGTGATAGTGGTAGTAGTAGTAGTGGTAGTAGTAGTGGTAGTGGTGGTGGTAGTATTAGTGGTGGTAGTAGTAGTAGTAGTAGTGGTAGTGGTAGTAGCAGTGGTAGTGGTGGTAGTAGTAGTAGTAGTAGTAGTGGTAGTGGTGGTAGTAGTAGTAGTGGTAAGAGTGGTGGTAGTATTAGTGGTGGTAGTAGTAGTAGTAGTAGTTGTGGTGGTAGTAGTAGTAGTAGTAGTGGTAGTGGTGGTGGTAGTATTAGTGGTGGTAGTAGTAGGAGTAGTAGTGGTAGTGGTGGTAGTAGTAGTAGTAGTGGTAGTGGTGGTAGTAGTAGTAGTAGTAGTAGTGGTAGTGGTGGTGGTGGTAGTATTAGTGGTGGTAGTAGTAGTAGTAGTGGTAGTGGTAGTAGAGGTAGTAGAGGTAGTGGTGGTAGTAGTAGTAGTGGTAGTAGTAGTAGTGGTAGTGGTGGTAGTAGTAGTAGGAGTAGTAGTAGTAGTAGTAGTGGTAATTTTAGTACATTACTTTTTCACTTTAAGACACTGTTCCTGTGGGTTGAACACTTTGGTCATCTATGATCTCCTTCATGTTCTGTGTGACATAACAAGAACCAGCCACTGAGCAGATGCTATTTGTGAACAGTGCTTGGACCCCACATTGCTGCCCACTTCAAAATGTGAGACACTGGATACAATTTTCTGTCCATAGAAGCAGATTTCAAATTCAGATACTCCCTCTATTCTCTATCCTGAGAATTCATATCTCATCCCCCCTCTCTGCCTCTGTGGTCTCATTCTCAGTCCTGCCTGTTCTCTATCCCAGCACACAGGCCCCTCCCTGGCGCTCCCCTTAAGAAAGAAAAAAAAAGGAAAGAAAGATGTTTTACGGATGACAGACAGGAGGAAAAGAAGGGGGAGACAATAGGCTCTGAGGAGAAAAAAAGAAAGCAAAGTAGCCAGGAGGAGAAGAAACATGTAGGAGGGAGAGAAAGGGAGAGGGAAGGAGAGAAGTTGCTTCACTTCGCAGCAGTAAGGCACCTGAGAGACTTCTCGAGTCTCCATAGCAACAGAGGGAGGGGAGAGGAATAGCAAAGTGGCGTGATTGGATAAAAGGAGGTGCGTAGCAAGTCTGTGATTGAGAAGGATGTAGAAATCTCCTGATCCTTTCCTTATTACATAGCCGTGCACACACACACACACACATACACACTCACACACACACACTCACAATCACACACACAAACATACACACTTGATATGCACTTAGCATGCAATTTCACACCACACACACAAACACACACTACCATGAATGTTAATGTGACTTGCCAGAGCCAAGTATGATATAGAATACTAACCATCTTATTCCACTTCCCACATTCATATTCGCTGGTCTCATGCATACTCAAGAATTAACAACCACAATCTCTATCCAATCCACTTTCACGCCAAAGAAGAGATGTGTGTACGCATTGTGCATGAGACATACTAGTGCATCTCAAAAAATTAGAATATAGTGGAAAAAGTTGGGTTTTTTTCCCATAATTTAATTTGAAAACCTTAAACTGTCATAATTTATATTCATTTCATATGAAGTGTCACACAGTATTTCTCACCTTTTTGTGTTAATTTTCATCATTATGCCATTATACAGCTCATGAAAATCAGAAATGCAGTATCTCGAACAGTATATATATATATGACAATGTATGCCAGTAAAGAAAGCAACATATTACATAACAGACCACTTTCCCAAAAAAATCATGAAGGCTACTAGGATTTGCATGCAAAAAAAGAAGCATGTATGACTGTCAAAGTCTCCAGAAGAGCTGTGAGAAATTCTCCAAAATGTTCAGTAAAACGTAGCAGGTAATTACAGTACAGTACTGTGTCTAAGTCTTAGGCACTTGCACAAACATGCTGTAAAGCAAAGATGTCCAAAATACTGTAAATGTTTTTACTTAACAGAAAATACTACAAAGTGTAGTAAACACTAAATAGTAAATAGTCTTCCCAGGTAAAATGAGTGAAGTTTGATCAGTTTTACTGAGCTTCTTAGGGAATCTGCCACAGTTCTTCACAGACACTTTGGCACACTGTTACTTTCTTTACTGACATACAAACATTTATTTTCAACATTTTCCATTTTTGTTGGAAAAGTAATATTTAGAAATGGAAAAAATGGAATCAGTTCAAAAGCAGCATCTCTGATGGTATGGGGGTGTGTTAGTGCCCATGACATGGGGAACTTGTACATCTGTGAAGGAATCATTAATGCTGAAAGGTACATACAGGTTTTAGAGCAACACATGCTGCCATCCAAGCAATGTCTTTTTCAGCAAGACAATGCCAAGCCGCATTCTGCACATGTTATGACAGAGTAGCTTCGTAGTAAAAGAGTGCGGGTACTAGACTGGCCTGCCTGCAGTCCAGACCTGTCTCCCATTGAAAATGTGTGATGCATGATGAAGCGCAAAATACAGCAATAAACGAAGACCCCGGTCTGTTGAGCAAATGAAGTTGTACATCAAGCAAGAATGGGAAAGAATTCCACCTACAAAGCTTCAACAATTAGTGTCCTCAGTTCCCAAATGCCTATTGAGTGTTATTAAAGGAAAGGTGATGTAACACAGCGGTAAACACGCCCCTGCCCCAACTGTTTTGGGACGTGTTGCAGACAATTCAAAATGAGTGAATATTTGCAAAAAAAAATTTTATCTGTTTGAACATTAAATATCTTGTCTTTGTTGTGTATTCAATTGAATACGGGTTGAAAAGGATTTGCAAATCATCGTATTGTTTTTATTTATGTTTTACACAACATCCCAACTTCATCGGAATTGGGGTTGTATGATCGAATATGAATCACCTATGCACATAAATTGGATTTGGGCTGACAGTGTGAACATAGATGCCAAGCTATGCCTTAGCATTGTGGACAGTTTTACTAGCTTTACAAATGCAATCCAAGGAGTACTAAATCAAGTCCAAGATATATATAATGTTTGGTATAACCTTGCTTGTCAACCTGGCTAGTCTGCCTACTAGAATTCTACCTTACTCACCTAGTTAAGATGACAAGAATTTTTGTATGAAATTATTTTTTTTTTTACATTTTATGGCAGACACCCTTATCCAGAGTGACTTACATTTATCATTTATACAACTGAGCAGTTGAGGGTTAAGGGCCTTGCTC
>JAOVVG010000028.1:6852987-6871670 GCA_028566375.1 Leptodoras nelsoni
GGCTGGGCACCGGCTCCCCCGTGACCCCGTAACTGGGAATAAGCGGTACAGATAATGACTGACTGACTGACTGACTGCCAGATTAACTGACAATGAAAAAGAAATGTAACATTAAGAACAAATTAAGAAGCTCACTGAACTGAAATACTATCGATTACATGCACTGCAAGGACATGACATCAAATCTCATAGCCAAAACAAACTCACTTCTTGAGGTCACAAAACCAACAGGCTAACTAGCAAACTAAACTAGCTCAGCATACACTATAATGTTAAAAGTTACCACTTTTTTGAGACTAGTCAGGGCTAACAAAACACCAGCAGCTGAAGTCTGTCTTTATGGTCATCAAGTCTATATAGAAAAGTATAGCTGGTGCAGGCCTGCTTCAAACCTTCTGTTAGTGCTGGGCTCAGTAAAACAACCTCAAGATTCATGAAAGTACTTTAATACAAAATAAGGTGAAACCCTGCCTTTCTCAGTAGAGGACAGTCTTAACTTGCATTTCAGCCAAGCAGCTGAAGGCCACCACGTGCCTATTAACAAACTATTAGCAGCAGCACGGGAACTGAAGCTTTGCGTGCTGAGTGCATCTATGAAAAGCTCTTCTTTGGCAGAAAAGATGCGTGCACCTAAATGTGTGCCAGGTAGGTAATTTATCAAAGAATCATTTAACATTAACGCTTTTCTTACAGCTCCGAAAGCACACTGATGCCAAAAAAACCCACACTAATGTTATACGCAAGCATACTGTACTGCTGCTGCTCAGACATCATGGACTGGGCTAATACATAATCAAACCTATATATTAACAATTTCTGAATTAACATCCAAACACTACAGAAAACAGCACACAATGAAGTACCAGAAAAAGTTAATATTTGGTAGGTCCCTCATGGGATCTTGGAGTGAACGTTGCACAGTCCTCACGCTGATGTTTTCTGTGGCTCCAGCATTAAATTCCGATGTTACTTGAGGCACATCTATCGCGTGAAACGATTCTTTTAACAGCCACACTGCTGTTCGAGGTTTTGCCATAATTCTCACAAGGTACACCCTTGAAATGCTCATACATGAAAATCCAAACTTTGCTTCTACCTTCGAAATGCTATGACCCGTCTCACGAGCTCCAACTATTAAACCATGCTGAAAATAACAAAAGTGTGAACTTTCCAGTCTCACACAGTAAACCATTCCAGAAGTTTCCATAGATGTTCATCCCTGTATATATGCACCAACAGAAACAACCAATGATGCGCATAGGTGGCGTTTCTATGTATTTTGCATAGGCTCCAGTACCGGTTTTTCTGGTACTTCACTGCATATGCGAACACTGTCAGACCTAAAATCGCCATCCAATTCCATCTTACAATCAATTCCTTTAAATCCATTCTGATCAATGCAGCCTAAACAGTTCACTCTATTTTTATACTTATAATTACATGGTGAAGGAGCTAAACCCGGTGTCTGTTTGCCTCTGGAGTTCAATAAGTGCATGAATTCAAAGCAGCCTCTAAAACCTCTTCAGCCTGAGTCAGCCTTCACGAATGGTATTTCCGTTCTTCCAGGAGAAATCGGTTCATTTTAGCGTGACTAGCTGACACCGACCTCCAAGTATGCACTTTGGATGCAGGACCAGATAAGTGAGACAACTTCTTTAGTGGGTTTATGCCTTTTGTCATTCTGAAGGAGAGTGAATGAATATCTGTTGTAATAAATACGTGCCGTTTGGTCGAAGCTTTTACGTAAACAATGATGCGTACAAACAAAGAAAATCTAGTGACTGAAAATCTGGCTTGAGATGTTAAAGGGTCCTACTGCAGGCAAGTGGGTTAATATAGCTCTCCTTCCCGCAAGTTAATTATAATAGTCTTTAATTAGCAGCTGTACCAAAGCCGAATGCTGGCCGCAACCTAAACACTAACACCTTAATGGGAGCGATGTAGTTAATCAAAGCAAACGAGTAGTGGAAGCTAGCGTTACATGGAAACTGCACGCAATTAGCGTGCACACACACACACACACACACACACAGGACCATTAGCTGAAGATGGAGCAAGCAGAAAGTCAGTAGCAGTGATTTAAACTATGTCTTGTGAGAAAGAGGCAAAGAAAAAGAAGGGATGCTTATGTCCGTGTGTGTGTGTGTGTGTGTGCGTGTGTGTGTGTGTGTACTTGACAGTAATGAATGGATGCAGGAGAGAGGCTGAGGCCTTGGAACTGACCTGTAGACAGAAACCGTCTGCACTGTCCATAGGGTGCTCAACCCCATTGGCAAATGATCCCCCACACACACTCACACACCTCAGTCCCTCGACATACTTGCATACACAGACTCTTCCTTCTAGATACGGCTCATAATGGACTTTCTAATGGAGCGGCAGGCTTCCAGAAGTTTGTAAAACACACATGCACACCTACGTGGATCAAACTTCTCCATAACTTGCACCTTACAGTTAATTAACGCTATTAACGCTATTAATAAATACAAAAAGTAAATTAGTCAACTGACTAATTAAACCTGTCGTACTGGTAGTAATCATCTTAAGTGTGTGTGTTTCCTCGAAAGCAGCCATTTTTGCTCAAATGCAGCTAAAACACTGTGGCACCGTTTTCTCTAAACATTAGGCAAATCCCTTTTTCAACCTCATATGTGTTATAATCTCTCTACTTCTGAAACTCTTTGATTCATCCTGCAACTCAATTCCATGATAACTACTGACTTAGGAGGAGTGGAACAAGTGAGCACTTCACTTCTGCGAGCACTGAGCACTGCTAGACACACGCTACTCTACACGCTAAGAGTAGACATACGCTACTCTTTTTTTCCAACAGGGGTCTATACTTTGCTCGGGAGTGAAAGTGCATTTCAGGGTGCATTGAGCTCATTTTTAATGACCATGCTCACTGATAGTTATGCCAGTTAGCCTCAAACACTATTAAAGCTTCTGTCTGAACAACACGCCGTTGATATAATTCTCAGCAGCATAAGGAGATCATTTTTAGCAGCGCATGGCAACAACCAACAAACATCACTAAACAAAATATTTCATGAAGTCTCTGATTGCTTAATACCAAGTAGGTTGTAAACTCATTTCAGTACTGGGATCAGGGACTGCCAAAAAAAAACATGCATTTGCCTCCCCAGTCTAAACAATTCAAATCAGCCTCAGCATTGTGCCTCAGCTTTAAATCACAAGCACTCATTCTCTTCAGAATCATATGCAAATACACAACCTTCAGACCCTCATCAAGCATGTGACTGAATTTGAGTGTGTGGTGTTGTGCATACTTTACCTGGAATGACCCCGAGGTCTCACAATCTCTGGTTCCTCCACATCTGAAGGGACTTCCAGTAGATTCCCTTTTATTGTGTGTGTGGATGTACAGTAAAGTGTCTGAACTGATGCGTGAAGGAACAAAGGTCCGGGGAATTGGATCACAACTTTTCTCTCTTACAGACAAACCTGTGGAAGACAAATAAAGTAAGATCAGCTAACTTATACAGAATTCAGCTGCCACATGTATTACATACACAGTTATGGATATGAACATGAGCGTGACCTCGGACTCCAAGTTCTCAAGGTTTGTTTATATGGATGGGGCAACAGATAGACCCTTGATTTACAGGGCCATCATGGCCATTGTACAAAATACGCACCATATAGAAACATTCACACTCCAATGATACAAGTTATGACTCCGTTTTCACCACTAATTATAATGCAAATCATTTGAGAAAAGTCCATATAGAAATTACTACAAAACTAACCTAGATAACTAGGTACGGACAACAAGTTTTGTTATGCACCATGACACCATTTTATATCCTTGGAAATGTACATTGGCTAGAATCAGGGTCAGGCTTTGTCATCTTTCAAGCCCTATTCCAGATAAGTGTCAAAAAACCATTAGGGGTCCAGTAAGGTGCCTACACTGTCCTGTCCACACAGCAGTTTTTACCATATATGCAAGCCCCACAGACCTACAAGGTCAACATGCTATTTGCCCAATGTGGCCAAACGAACCCTAAAAACGTCAAGATGCGTGCCAATGCGAAGTGAAGAAAACCCCAGAGAACCCTCTACTTTTGAACCCTCTTAACATATCCCACCACATGCTAATCTCCAAAAACCAAAATCCATGGCAGCAATTATATGACTCAGTTTGTGGATAGATGCAGTGGGTAGTCCATTCAACAACACATACACGCACACACCAGAAGCAAAAGGCACTCCCCTTTGGCTTTGCTATAAACTATTAAAAAAAAAAAAATAAATAAAAAGATCTTGCGTAATATGATAAGGAAGAACTGGTAGGAAAATTCTAAGGGCAGGGCATGCCTGTCATTTCCATACCTTACTATTTCCTACCATTTTTTTCATGCTTCAAGCCTAAGTCTGAATCACATGTAGTCTTGAATCAAATATTATCATGGATCTGCCAGTCTTTCAAAAATAAAGTAATTAATTTAAAAAAAAGCCTTACTGGTTTTCAGTTGGGAAAAAATGTAATGGCTTATGCATACTAAGATGTTACCACGTGGGTATTTTGCTATTCAAATCATGACAAACAGGGAGCACAGCAAACATGTTCAAGCATGGGTATGAGGGTATGCCATGACAAAGAAACCTAAAGTAGTTAACATTATGCTAACTGTATAGAAAAAATGTGAACAAAACTCAAAGCGATTTTACAAACTCAAGAGCAAGAGCGTCTTTTCTTGGTCACCATTTTCCAGCAACCATAGTATCATAGTAACAGTGGAGAAAGCCAATGTTGGATTCAAATGCAATGCAGTTGAGAAGAGTCACGTCTCTGCAAGTTAGTGATGTACGAGAAGATGAGCATGGTGGTATTGACAGCGGTATTGGAATGAAACCTAAAGCTTGCGATCCTGATCTGTTTAGACAGAGCTGGCCAGAATAAAGGAAGTCAGAAGTCAAACATTGGAAGCTGGGAAGGACATCACACTCGGCTTGAGCACATTCCAGTACAGCATGTCGGACTACCAGTTCCAGCCAGGCTAATCATTAGCAATACCATTTGATACCAAAGCATTACGCAGTATTTAGTGCATACAGACGTCATAGCAACATGTCCAGAGATAGACGCTGGACAGTACCACTGTGTGACTGATTTAATGGGACACAAAGACAACACCTTTCACTTCTGTTGATGCCTTGAGCAGCCATCTTGGATTTCGAAGTCGGAGTAATGAGGTTCCCGAGTCGGAAGGCCGACTTCAGGTGGCGTTCCAATTAAAATTTCAGACGGTGACCTCGGACATTCTGACTTCCCAGGTCAAACGGAACACACCATAAAGCTAGGAGTCAAATGGTATTGTCGGTAATGTAAGAACCGTGAACTATAATAGACCAACATGCCAGGAAAAAAAAAGTTAACTCTGTATTTTATTCCAAAACCAAATCTTGGATGCCTGTGAAGCGACTTTAACTCTAAAGATTAATATGTAAATATTGAGGTAGAATTTTTCCTTCAAGCAGTTTCATTCTGACGTGGTGGAACAATTATGAAAAAACGTTCATACAAGACAGGAGTTAAGATACCACACACTGTAGCTGCCATTTTACACACGCAAAGACAGTTACACTAATAACATTGTGACATTATTCCTGATTTACAGTGCAGACTCCACCTTCTGTAAAGCAATACGCTGGGAAAACATTTATTCTGTAAAATGACTAATTCTGTCGCTCTGTATAACATTAGCTGTTATGACATTTCGATGAATCACTTTTAATGAACCTTTGCTGAGGTTAGAAGTAAAAAGACTAAACAAGAGGTGACTTTTCCCTCCCCTCACAGGAAAGGCATCAAGAGCTTGCTGTGGAATCAGATGGCCAGAGGTTACAGGCACACATAAAGGACAGAGGTGATGTGTTCAAACCAGGGCTTTTTAAATGCAAGTCATTTAGAAGAATAAACCCCATAAAGGTGTGGTTTCTTTCTCAACATGAAAACTAGCAACATACTAGTAACATGGAGCAGGTAACAAGGAACACACAGGCTCACTCAATACACTCCTGGTTTATTTATTAGGTAGCACTATTTGATATATATATATATATTACTAAAGTAAACTGTGATGTGTGTGTGTGTTTGTATTATCACATACAGGGGCCATGTATGAAGAAGAAGCATACCTAACCTACAGATCCTGTGAAGTTAGCAATAGCATGCCAGTGCTCTCGAGACGAGGGGGGCACACGCAACAAAACACCGTTTGTTTTGTAGGCTAGGCTAAAGCACTTCTCACACTATTCAACCCTCAAGAGCACAGGTAAGAAAAAAAACACAAAATATACAACTTTTCGGGATTGTAACAAAGCATCTAAAGCGGTGTGGAAATGATTTTAGAGACATGAAGTTAACCAAATCCAGAAATGGCCTCAGACTTCCTCTTCAGACCTGATGGGATTCTCCAAACGGGACAAAAAAACTTGAGGGAAAAAAAGTGAGTCGGTTTGAAGAGATAAAGCTACTTTTCCAAAAGCAAATAAGTTATTTATATTTTATTGAGGATTATGAATATAGGGGTGTTTTATTTGTTTTTGTTAAAGTGCTTTAAAGAAGCGAAAAGAAGCGGCGTTTATTATTTTTTTTGAACATCTCAAGCCATTTTGCTAAGGCTACAAAGTAAACTCTGAAAAAGGAAGAGGAAAAACACACACACACACACACACACACAAACAACAAAGAGCTGTAAGAGCTGTAAGTAGACAGCAAACTTGTGCTACTTTCTATATTCCTGTTCTGAATGTTGAGAATCTTGTCGTTTCTGGGTTTTAGGATTGGTTTGGAAATGCATGGTTGTGAGTTGAATGGGAGCGAAGCCAAACGCGTTGATTACCGGCCCATGAGCATGAAGGAAGGAGAGAAGGAGAGAGAGAGAGAGAGAGAGAGAGAGAGAGAGAGAGAGAAAGTAAGAAGTTAGGACGGATCAGCAAAACCGAGTCTTACCCTATATCAGATCATATCGAGACACTCGTACACACAGCTTACTCCAGACTAAAGTCTTTCCATTCCTCAGGTGCCATTAAACAAAACAACAAAAGGATAAAAAAAAAACCCAAACGGCACTTTAGTCGATTAATCGATCCGCTCCTCCGCTAAATCCATTCTCTGCAGAGGGAAAAAAAGGTGAAGTATTCCACAACCGAGAGAGCTCTTCACCCCCCCTCCACCAACAATTATAATCCTCGAGGTAAGTCGCCCATTTTTCCCGCAAAAAAAAAGAAAGACAAGAAAACCATCAGTTTGTTTGTTTCACGACAAACAAAGAGCAGATGCACAAAAAAATCCAGTAGAATAAGCGAGATGGGAAGAAAAGAAATCTCAGCTCCAAAATGGAAAACCAAGTCCAGGCTACATATCTGCTCCAAAACTTGTGCAGCCCTTCTCTCTCTCTCTTCTCTCTCTCTTTTTTCTCGCTCTCTTTCGCTCTCAAAGAAGTTGTTCCTGTTTCGCCAAAGGTTGGGGGAGGGGTAGTGCTGAACAGCAGGCTCCTACTAACCCAGGCGAGAGCACGCACAAAAAACCCAGCTACAGCCTCAGCATGGATATTTGTATGTGCATGCTTGTGTGTGTGTGTGTGTGTGTGTGTGTGTGTGTGTGTGTGTGTGTGTGTGTGTGTGTGTGTGTATGGAAATGGCGGCGATCATGAGATACAAAGCATTCATAAGCAGACCGCGATGTCTTTTCCTGTTTGTTTTAATCCGTGTTTGTAAACGCGCTCGCGCCGGAGACACACATCATCAAGCCTGCGATGTCAGAAATAGCAATGTATCAAATAATATGGCAGCAGGCTGCTACACTGTTACACTAGGCATCAGGTCATTAAAAAAACACCACACAGACACCACTGAACACAGCTGATAATGGTTTATTCTGCCGCGGGATGCTTGTGAACTGATAGCAGCAACATGCATGGGCTTATATTAGGTCTTCTGGTGTCTTGAAGAAGAATAATAAGGCTTGCGCAATGTGAAAAAAGGGTAGGCACTCCTCCAAAATTCCTAACGCTCCCAAAACAAAAGCACCCTGGACTATTAAGATTATGGGCTGTTATGTTATGCTATGTTATGTTATAAGACTCCTAGGCAGAAAAGCTGCACCGTGGTTTACAGCCTGGACGCTGTGCAATGACGGAGACACCATGTTTTCACCTCTGCACCGGGAATGTGCTCTCTCTCACATTTATATACACATGTCACTGATACACAGCCTGCCTGCTACGGTTAAAATAATAATAACTAGCTCGCAGTGTTCAACTTGGCTTGGTTTGAGCCAGGAAGAGTCCTCCTGACGTGATCTGGCTCCCCCCATACACACCTCAGTGATGGTTCAGTCCAAGCTGTACGTAGTAATTCTGTGTCACGTCTACACACACACACACACACACACACACAGGGAAACTGATATACAGCCGGACAGTTTTCCCTAAAATGATACCTCATGTCTTCACTAACTTAGTTCCCTTTTTTTTCCCACTGAAGTAAACCAGCAGCTGTGATACCACCTATTTCTTTTTGCTAGACATAAATAATTTGAAATCTATTCATAAAAATGCACTGTGTTGATTAATTAATTCATCCATTCTCCCAGGTAATTATTTTATGAATAAAGCGCTAATAAATATGCACAATAAAAACCCAAATACACACATGGGACACTGCAGTACCAGGAGCACAGTCTTTTAATAAAATGCCTTTCTTCCCTCAGTCTGGGTTAATATTGATAGAATGGATGGAATTGCAATATTTTATAGGTATAGTAGTAGAGTATGTCTTTTTTTTAATCTAAAATTATAAATCATTTAGCCAATCCCCACCCTATTCCAGTTCCTGCTCAGTTCTTTCGGTTATTGCATGACAATAGCATGTGCTTCCTCTGAGACAAATGAAGGCATCACCTCTTTTCAGGATGCTCCTCCGGGGTAGTTGAGCGTGCTCCGAGGAGACGCTAACTGCCCTTTCATACACATGAACTCCCACACGCCTGTGATTACTTAAAGTAGCTTTGATCTTCCAGTATATACACACACATACACATACACATACAAGCCAAGAACCACCAAGGCACAGGCCTGCCATGAACTAGAAGCTGCTGGAACACCAGTGTCTGTGTCTACAGCCAAGCAAGTGTTACATCTCCATAGACTGAGAGGCTGCCATCCAAGAAAGAATCCCCTGCTCCAAAACTGACACCTTCAGTCTTAACTACAGTTTCCAGCTGACCACATGGCCTTCTGGATTAAAGTTTTATGGTCAACCCTATAGAAAATGTGTGGGCTGTGTGTAAATGTAGGGTTCGTGCTAGGAAACCAACAAAGTTAACTGAACTCTATTAATTCTGCCAAGAAGAGAGGTCAAATATCCAACCAGAAGCATGCTGATGGACACCAAAAGCAACTGGTCAAGGTGCAACTTGCTCAGGGACATTTAACCAAATATTAGGTGTGCTGTATGAGTATTTTTAAGCTTGCATATATAATATTGCAGTGACATTTATGTCCAGTGAACCATACGTGAACTGTATGTGACTACTACTGTTTCAACCAGAACCAGTTTTTTCAGACTCCTGGCCAAGGATGTGTTTTGCTTCTTTTTTTATTATAAACTTCATAAACCTTTCACTGTGTCTGTAGTGCTGGTAAATAGCTGGCCACAACTATTAGAATCATTTAATCAGTTTTGTCAATACATCTACATATTTATGAGATATTTGTATTTATTTATTTATTTGTTCGTTTGTTTATTTATCAGATTACAGGGAAACCTAGATCCTGTTTCATCACAGTCATCCTAAAATGATCCATCTTTCTGATCAATCTTATCTTTTTATTTTTTTCAGAGCACTAAAGCTGACAAAAGCAGCGGTGTCCCAGTAAACAACCTGTAAACTGTCCTCAGACGCCTGTCCAGACGCTTGTCCCCTTCATTTTGAGGTTTGCTTGGTTTGAACCAAAACACAGTGTCCAGCACAAAACTTTCCAGTGTCTTTGCTCATGCCATGAGTCTGCTGTAAACTCTCTTACCCTCTCTTCTCAAGGTTGGTAGCAAATTAAAAGTCTTCTTCATGATGCCCAATGGCCTAAACGCAGTGCTGCATTCCCACTCATTTGTGTTCATTTGAGCTTCGCCGTACCACCGATGCCACGCAGCGAGCCAGGAGGACTTTGGGAGAAATGCAAAAGAAAACCAGATGTACAGGCAAAATGGAGTTATGTGGATGTCGTACAATTCAGCTAGCCAGCAAACATCTGGTAGGTGTTCTCTCAAGTTAAAGAAGGAGTGTTGACTGATACTGTTGTGAGCTTTTCTAATGCTCTAGCATGGCAGGCTAGATCAGTCACAAAAACAGACATCAGTCATGCTAATATTTTCACTGTTACTTTCGCCAGCTATTTATATTGAGTTGTGCTGGTTTGCCTTCCAGACAAATACTACTAGTAGTAAATGTAACAAAATTCAGAATATAATATAACATATAACATATGTATGTGTGTGTGTGTGTGTGTGTGTGTGTGTGTGTATTTTTTATATATATATATATATATATATGCACCCAGCATTGCATGCTTGGGATATTCTTCATGGTTGGATGAACATTAGTATAGTATAAGGTTCTATCCTGGTTAAAAATTAATGCATAAGACATAACCTTATAATACTAAGGTCCATTTACATGTTACAGAACAACAGTGGTTTGTGATTGGTTGTTTGCAGGGTCAGTCAAACGATCCTTCCTGTGACAGTAGGCGGGTCTTGGCTGCACTACTTCCAGACTCTACTGATAGCCAGACGATTGGCTTGTACGAATGTGAACGTGTCGTCGCTACAGGCGAGGTGTCAGCAGATTGTTCAGCACAGATGACTATCTAACATCTGGTCTTACTCTCCTCACCTTTAACCTCACCTAAACACCTACTGGAGCACTCACTATTGGTTAGTTACTTCTTCAGTTTCTTGTGAATGAAGCCACTCAGGCTGACATACAGCAAGTATTCACATGCTTTAACTCAAGGACTGCTAAGAATGTGAAGGCTGAGATTTCTATCCAAGAACAGTGGTTTTTTTCATATATATATATATATATATATATATATTACATTACTGCAGCACATTTTCCTAATGTTCTCCTATTGCTCTGAGATGATTTTATAAGAAAACACTTCACAAGAGGCTACACAAACCTCTTGAGTAAAAAAATTCCATAAATGAAAGGAACAATACAGAGGAAAACACAACAGTGGAAAGGTGTTTACTTATTTAAACAACAAGACATCTCCAGCTAGAAATAGCCCACATAAGGGAGCAAGGAAAAAAGGGATCACATTTGTTCTTATTTTGCAAACAATAAAATGTTTACTGAATGGTCTGCATGTTTGTGTGTATGTGTGTGTGTGAGGGTGTGCATGTGTGTGTGTGCCGAGGTGACAATGTCTGCTGTTCATTCTGTGGAAAAGTAAATGTGCAGGATGTGGGGAGCTCATGGGATTAACTGCATTTGTTTGCAATCGAATCCTGAACATGAACCCTACCACTACATCCACCCAAGAGACGGAGAAGGAGAGCAGACAGGAGAAAAAAAAAGCTATAAACAACTACAACCTCAGCATCTCTCTTCCTCCATCTAAGGGTATACACTATTCCCCAAGACGTTTTCTTGCAATTGCTCTTACTGTTTTTACCAAGGCAAAATCCCCCCCGAAATGGATATAGGCCATCCATTTACTCGTTCACCCCTACATCTAATACAAATAAAAGTGCTCCCTTGTTGAAAGGAATGAAAACACCTGTTGATGCTCAACAGCGCGAAGCCATCAGCGACGATCAGAAACCGGAGCTGTTACTACTTTGCCTTAAAATGGTCCCAGGATGTTTGTAAGTCTTCGTTTGAATACGTCTTTTCTGGGAAAATAATTCCATGCAAAATCATGTCTGTCTATAAGTCTGTTGCTCTGGGTCAAAATGTTTTTTTTATTAAAGGTCAGAGACTTTCATTGTTGGTTAAGAGATACTAAAGTTAGATCAATAAATTCTTAGACTGAAAGCAGAAGGATATCTCGGCACTCTAGGACACAGGTTCTTGTTCTTGGTTCAGCATCCCAGTGAGTGATGATGTTCAGTTAGAACAGGTAGAAACCTGAGGGTTGGTTCACAGTAAGGTGAACGAATCATTCTCACTGACTTGGGATTAGTACTGAAATCAGACACACCAATGCACCAGGATGAGGAACGGCTAATGAGGTAACTGCTACAGAAGGCTTGCTGTTGGTAAGGCTATGATATAATATGATGCTGAGCTGGATTATTAAAGGGGTAATACGTCTTCACTTGAGAGGTGGAAAGAAAGAGAGAACATGCACACAGTCACTAACCCAATTGTGGCGCCAACTTGGAGACTTTGTCACTATGTTTGGTGATTTTTCTTTAGTCAACTTTAGTGACCTTATTTTATAAAAAAATAATAATAATAATAATAAGATCCTAGCTACAAATCTAGTGACATTTCAAACAGATGTTAGAAACTGTCCTGCACCGATTTGGCTCTCCAGCGTGCATCACAGTTTGTAAAGTCCAAGTTGTGCTCATGCAAGCCGATGTTCTCGCCAACCATCAATCTCTAATCACGACTGTTTGCCCCACCCTGGTACTCTCTTCCTGCCAATATTTACAGTAATATAATCATGTTTTCCATCTGTTTTCCATTTCTATATTTCTGTATCCACCTATATTCTCAATACCACTGCTTATTTGTGTCTGCATTCATAGTTATAATCTGTTACTTTTTACTTTAAAGTATATTATATAGTTAAATATGAAGATTTTGACAGGAAATTAACTGCATTCATGTAAGTAAGTGTTACACTGCCGTCATAGAAAGCGAATAAGAAAGCTTATCGCATCACAATAACGAAAAAACGCACCAATTCTCCCAATACATAAATACAGTATGATTATTAATAAAATATGAACGATTTAAAAAAATCCCATACAGAGTCATCCAGTCTAACCAGTATGTTTCTCTAATCTCCCCATTCTCAGCGCACCCCTCCTCTGCACTTTGCCGTTAAGTGCTCGGATACTCTCCCTGCCTCGGCACCGAGGTCAAATATCAATTACAAACTCGTCCGCTGAATGAAATGCACTGATGAATTGAAAAGATATCAATTAGCTTGTCATCAACAAGCCTCCTAATAACAATCAATTTAACCAGGCCCCATAATTTATTCATCGCATCAAGGCTATGAATTAAACACACACAAAAAAGGAATCAATACGAATTACTGTATAATTGCTGTTTACCAAATTAAATCATACATTCACTTAACCTGAGTGTGTGAATTGTGGTTGGCTTGCAAGTGAGCATATTAAATATTAATTTGAGCAGAAGTGAACCACGTGTGTGAGTGAGGGGTTTCTGGCTGTAAGGGAATATTTTCAAACACTGCTTTCAGTTTCTGGCTAAAGTTCTGGGTTGTGGGTTTCTCTGTGTTTTTGTGGTGCAGTTGCATCTTCCTGAACAGGACACAATCTTTTTTTTACTCGGCACAAACGTCAGAGCAAAACAAACTCTCTGCCTGGAGCACTCTCTTCCTTTTAATTAATTTCCTACAATTTTGGCAGGGTGCATAGCTCAGTTGTTCCATCCATCTTTCCTCTCACTTTCACTCCGACTCTTTCTGCTTCACTCCACTCTGCTGGACACTCTGTCATTGTAATAGAAAACATCTCTCTCTCTCTCTCTCTCTCTCTCTCTCCACTACCCACACACAGTTGAATAAATACTGAATGTACTCTTTCAAAGAAGGATTGAAGAACATTACTAAACCATCAGATACTAAACACTTTCACAAGACCATACGAACACCCTACACCACCACATCATCCACATAGCTATGACTAAAATATCCACAGATGCTGCTCAAATCATACATTCACACACATGAACCTTTATTTAACAGACAAAAGAACAAAGAAAAGATTTTCAATGACGAATTTAATTCTATTTGTTAAATAGAAACTAATTTAGATATCGATGCCTGCAACACACTCAAAAAGACTGAAACGTTTATACAAGCCACACTGTTCTGGAAGGTTCCACAATTATCAGTGTAACTGGCAACAGGTGAGGTCATCAAGATTGAGTATAAAAGGAGCATCCACTAAAGGTTTAGTCTTTGCAAGTAAGGATGGGCCATGGTTCACCACTTTGTGACAAATTTCCTGAAAGAATTGTCAGTCAGTTCAAGTGCAATGTTTCTCTGTGCAAGATTGCCAAGAATTTAGGTCTTTCACCATCTACAGTTCATAATATCGTAAAAACATTCAGGGAGTCAGGGGAAATCTTGGTCAAGGCCAAGGGTGGAAACCTCTACTGAATGTGTGTGACCATCAAGCCGCCAGGCGGTATTGTTTGAGAAACTGTCATGTTACTGTGCCACATTGGCCACATGGGCTCAGGAGTACATCGGAAAATCATTGTCACTTAACACAGTCCACTGCTGCACCAAGGAATGCAACCTGAATCTGTATTATTCAAAGAGGAAGATGTATATTAATTTTGCACAGAAATGCCAGTGAGTTCTCTGTGCCCAAAGTCATCTGAAATGGACTACCAGACCATGTGGTGCAACAAGTCCACGTTTCAGATTGTTTTTGGGAAAAGCAGACGTCGGATTTTATGTGCCAAAGACGAAAAGACTATCCAGACTGTTACCAAAGAAAAGTGTAAAAAACAGCATTTGTGATGGCATAGGGGTGCATCACTGCCCACGGCATGGGTGATCTGCATATATGTGACAAAAACATTGATGCGGAGGCTTATACTGGTATTTTGGAGAAACATATTCTGCCATCAAGACAACGTCTTTTCCCAGGAACTCCATGTCTAATTCAGCCGGACAATACCAGGCGTCATTCTGCACGAGTTACAACACCGTGGCTTGACTGGCCTGCCTACAGTCCAGATCTGTCTCCTATTGAAAATGTACAGAGTGTCAGCGACCACGAACTGTCGAGCAGCTCAAGTCTTGTATATAGCAAGAATTCCTCTTGCAAAACTGCAACAATTAGTATCTTCAATTCCCAAATGATTAAAAAGTATAATTAAAAGAAATGGTGATGTGACCCAGTGGTAAACATGCCTCTGTCCCAACATTTTTAAGCGTGTTGCAGACATGTTGATATTTAACAAATAGAAATAAGTTCATCATTGAAAACACTTTGGAAAATATTTTTTCTTTGTCCATTTGTCTGTTTCAGTTTTCATTACAGCTCAGTTTGTATTACATCTCTCTCTAGTGAGAGAGAAAGTGTCCCAACATTTCTGGGAATGGGGTTTGTATACAAACACTATTCCAGACCTATGATGCTCATGCTTGTCCACTTCCCAAGATGAACTAACAGTCAATAGGCTTATGGCAGAAAGACTAAGCAGTGTGTAGCTTTCCAACACGTCCTCACTAACCTCCAAACCCTGTTCCTGAGACATAAGATATTATCTTACACCCTACACCCTAGAGAAATGGATGTATGGAAGTCCTTCAGTAGTAGTTTAGGACCGGACCACCAAGGTGGTGTTTATAGGGGGGTTTGCAGATGTCAGACTCTGAACTTTCTGGGCTTTTGTTGTTGGTGTATAGTGGTGGATTCTTGGCATGATATCCACCTGCATGCCACCTTTACACCACATTAAAGATGCAGGTGTCCCTTATGTCATCTATCTTTTAGTGCCCGAGACACAAAGGCCGACATGAATAAAGCCTGGTCTTTTTTATGAGCACATGTTTTCAGCAGCACCAATGTGTATTAATATGAATGTCATGTTCCACAGGTTATGGTGCATGGACGTGATAAAAAAAGCTCCTTAATCAACAGTAATTGTAATCTAGACCAGGGTGAGAGAGAATTATAAATGATCTCACTACATGCCAGCTACAAATATAAACCAAGAACAACACTTAACCATCATTAATAAGTATTAACTTTATTTTGAAATCTCACTTGCAGGTTAATAATGTTTTTATTTATTTGTTTAGATTATTATTCTTGTAATTTGCTTTAATGTTTTTGGATTAGTGTCGTGTCTCATGTGAGCTCATGCACTGGATCATTTTGCAGCACAGCACTATAATGTTAGACGGCGTCAGTTCATGGATTAAGAAACAAGGTAAATTAAACTATAAACGATAAATATTATTAGATCATATAAACTCAGTAACTAAGTGTGTTGTTTTGCTACACTTAGGTTAGCTTGCTAATACAGATTAGAAATAGGATTTAGTCAGATAGCAATTTACCCAGTCATTGGGTGAGCTGCCATGTATGTTTTATATTATTTTATTATCCATGGTATACATACAGACTATGTAAAAGGAGTGCTTTTTGTTATAGTTTGCTTGGAAAGCAAGAAAATAAATGCTTGAAGGAATCCAAATCCCCATTTCTGAGCCATTCATGCACAAGAAATGTATTAAAACAACTATTGGATTAAGAAATCTACTATTCTGCATACAAAGCTCAACTATGACTATTTGGATGTTTTCAGTATACAATCAGTATACACTTTAGTAGGAATACCTGTAGCCCTGTTCATTTACTCCATTACTCAGTCAGCGAATCTTGTGGCAGCAGCAAGATGTATGAAGTCATGCAGATCCAGATCAGGAGATTCAGGTAATGCTCACTTCAAACAACAGAACTGGGGAAAATTGTGACTTTGACTGTGGCGTTGTGGTGGGTGCCAAACAGAAACTGCTGATGTCCTTTATGCAAAACTGAAGTCTCTGAAGTGGTGCAAAAGACAAATAAAAAAAAAAACGTCTAGCGAGCAGCAGTTCTGTGGGCTGAAACGCCTTGATGATGAGAGAGGTCAGATAAGCTATCAGGAAGGCTACAAATAACCACTCTTTACATCCATGCTGGGCAGAAAAGTATCTCAGAATGCATAACACAAAACCTAGAGGCAAACAGGCTACAACAGCAGAAGCCAACATTAGGTTCCACTCCTGTCAGCCATGAACAGGAATCTGAGGCTGCAGTGGATGCAGATTCATCAAAACAGGACAGATGAAGATTAGAAGATTTGTTCGACTTGTTCAACTTTTTATGGCAACTTTTTGATGGGTCATTTGTTGGTCATTTATTGAACTTCCATAAAAAGTTCTTCAAGGAACCACTAATAAAATATGCTACATTAAACTAAATAGTTCTTTAAAACCTAATAATATTACATAACATGGGGACATGCGTTACTGGGTAGATTAATGACTATTAAAGTGAAGGCCAATAAAACTTCATGATTTCCCTATTTAATCTTATTGCTTCAATGTCATAAACTTGAAACTTTCACCAATTTCTCTACTGAACCTTAAGCACAGTCATTATTGCATTTTAAAGAAAGCTTTAAATTTGTCTTCATGATTTTTTTTAAACCACAAAGACCTCTGAATAACAATTGAATAAGCTGAAAGAACTGTGTTTTTCATGTTTTGAGGTTACAGTGGTGTGTGGTGAACAACCCGGGGGGCATTTGTGGACTTGCGTTCATTCAAAATGAGATATTTCACAACAAAAACACACAGAAAGAATATGATGCTAGAGTATTAAACAAAACCGGAGAGACACAGTGATAATTTTGGGAGACAAATGACCAACTGGCAACTACAGAACTTAACAGAAACGCTGAGGGTGTATCAAGGAAGCATTCTTCAGAATTGTGTCCATGATGCATGAGTCAAAGACAGCAGCTGAACAAAAGACAAAAAAGTCCTGTCTTTCAGATGTATTATGTTCCCATCTTCTCAAATTTAGCATGTAATCACACTTCATTTCATTTAGTTCCGTCGCTTTAATCAGGTGACGTTCTTGGCATAGCTTTGTATCACCTATTACCAACAAGAGACAGACGGAAGAGAGGACTGGACATAACATTGTAGGTTACATTCATATAGAAATTATAGACATATGCCTGCCTTGAACCAAGAATCCTCTGGAGTGATTTTCTTTCCAAGAGTGTAGGACTGTAGGGAATCTAATTTGGAGCCCTGTAGTGGAACAAATATCACACGATTCTCAATTACATTTCGAAGTGCTGAATGTCACGGCTCTGAATGTAAGCGTTCAGTGAATTGATCATACAGCTCAATAAGTGAGGCCTCGGTGCTCCAGGATGTAAGTAATTAGTGGTGGACATAGTAGTGTTGTGGAAATATAATTTTTGGTGCCTGCCACATTCCCTTCATCTTTTCTTTGAAGGGATTCACACCTCTACACATAATAGCCTAAAGACAGTAAACCCTAAACGTGCCTGTTTCTATTCCATTTAAGGAGTATTGGGGATTTTAAAGAAATTTCATTACCATATCCTGGACTCTTCATGAAGCTGAGATATATGGAAGAGTAACATGTTATGTTTAACCACGTCAGAGGCTCACAAAATAGGTAAAATATGTTCTCTGGTATGATGAGACCAAATATGACATTTTTGGTGCAATAGTGGGCAGATATCCAATACTCTTTATGACCCTGAGAACACCATCTCCATAGTTAAACATGATGTTGGTAGCAAATCGCCCTTTCATTCATTCATTCATCTTCTTGGCCGCTTATTCCTTTTCAGGGTCACGGGGGAGCTGGTGCCTAGCCGGCCACAT
>JAOVVG010000028.1:7027302-7043298 GCA_028566375.1 Leptodoras nelsoni
TTTGTGTGTGTGTGTGTGTGTGTGTGTGTGTGTGTGTGTGTGTGTGTGTGTGTGTGTGTGTGTGTGTGTGAGAGAGCATTTATAATTTCTTCGCATGTTGCCCTATAGATGGCCGACGAACTCGGCAGTGGAGAAGCAGGACACTGATGGGTGGGAGGCGACGTGGCCAACCCAACCAACGCAGCCCTCTCTGTCTGTGCCGACTGGAGGACAAGGCCGACAACGCTCAGCTTTCACTCCTGCCACTCTCTCTGGCTCCTCCCCTTCACCTGTGCTTGGACAGGTGGGATTTGACATTTAGATTTTGCACATTCAGCTGCTTGAGCTCTATTTCTGTATGCAATTTTATGCAGCATTAATTGCAAAAAGGCTTCACATCTGTATACTATATTGCTGTATATGTATACTATATGGCACATTTTATTTACACATTTTAAATCACGCATTAATTTTTTTAATACAAAAAATAATTAAGTATGTCCTACAAGTTATATTTAAGTTGTTAATTTCCAGTAGGCACTTTGCATAGTCGTGGGAAACTTAGGGCTACATACTCTATGCATATACACTACTAAACGTATACTGTATAGAGAATTAGATACCATTTGAACCTAAGGGTTCATTCAGACTTGTCAGCTTTGGTTTGATTAAAACGAACCCTGGTGTGATTGCTCTGTTTAGTGCAGTTCATTAGAGTATGAGTGAACGTTTCTTTTTGAACTCTGGTGCCGAACCAAATAAGCAGAACAAGACTGCCTGATAAACTGGGTCTTGGTCTGTTTCTAAATTAACTAAGGTTCATTTGAAGAATGAATGCAATACAAACCAAAGGCATCTAATGGAATCGTGAGAGAACAGAGTGCATTGAAAACAAAAAGAGTGCATCCATCATACATGGATCATTCATAACATCCTGTTATGTAAAATAAAATGTAGCAATGTATCGATTTTCTGCCTTGGTCTTGACCAACAGAACTGAACTAAAAGTCTGAACACATCTTAAATGTGCCTGGGAGCATAAAAATGATTACTGCATAAAGACTAAACCATTCTGATACTTTATAGTTTATCATAAATGTATGCTACTTCGTCCTTTTGGCACACTTCACCTTTGACTGTTTGCACAATTTAATCTTTTAGTGTAACACTACTGTTACTCTTCATTATGTCTGTGTCAGTATAACGTTGTGTTTGTTAACCCTCTTTTTCTTGTTCTCAGGGAGAGAAGGTGGAGGGGATGCAGGCTCAGGCTCTGTACCCATGGCGGGCAAAGAAGGATAACCACCTGAACTTTAATAAGAGCGACGTGATCACTGTACTGGAGCAGCAGGATATGTGGTGGTTCGGCGAAGTACAGGGCCAGAGAGGCTGGTTCCCCAAATCTTACGTCAAACTCATTTCTGGGCCTGTGCGCAAGTCTATGAGGTGTGGAGGTTAAGCAGTATGTCTATTCATGTGTGAGAGGATTATAATTAGAAGTAAAATAATCACCAGAAGGCATTATGTGGTGAATTAGACACCAGTTCAGGCTAAATGTGCGTATCAGATTATTTCGAAGTGATAGATGGTCAATAGATAGGCAATATGTTAAATGGAAAATAACTTATTATATGATTAATCTGAAAAACAACAAGGCTGACAGGAAGGGCCAGAGTGTCTTTTCCTCTCTGACTGTGTGAACTGTATGTCCTAATAATCAGCATGTTTTTTTCAGTATCGAGTCAGGGTCCTCTGACAGTCCACCCACCATGAAGAGACCCAGCCCTACTCCTAGCAAACCCATGGAACTGGGCGAAGGTAAGATTACACACTCACAGTGTACAGAAGCAGTTCACACACTCACGCCATAGACCTCACACTGATGGTGCGAAATGAATTTCAGGACACTGAGACCTGTTACTACAGCTGGGTCAAATCCCACCAGTGCTCCAAAACAGAACAAATAGAGGAGTGAGAACTCTGATCTTAGTGGTGTTCAATCAGTATTACTCAAGGTGGATAAATCATGAATACTTTAGGTAGCTTCCTGGGGAGGTCAATGCTCTCAGTCTTATTTTTTGTCTGGACTCGTGATCTGCTTGTCCTAGCACCAGGGCTACTGAATACTGAGTCACATCTTATCACGTTTAATGACTCAGTGCACATAAATCCAGATGTAATAATAAAAGTATCTTTTTTTTATGTGTATCCTCAGAGTACATAGCGATGTACACATATGAAAGCAGCGAGCAGGGTGACCTGACCTTCCAGCAGGGTGATGTCATCACGGTGCTGAAGAAAGAGGGAGATTGGTGGACGGGAACAGTAGGAGGCAAGACGGGCGTTTTCCCCTCCAATTACGTCAAGCCCAAGGACTCCGAGGTGAGACATTCTACAGAGGGCTTTGTTAAATACTCGCTCATCAGTCTGGAGCCATAACTCCAGACACTATAAACCTGACCCAACAATTAATAATAACAACGTTTACAGCCTTTTCTTATGAGGGGTGAAAAAAAAGAAACAAATGTATAATTTATCATAATGTTCTGTCTTTATCATTCATGCCATGTCATGGTGAAGTAACAAGTATTTAAGGAATAGAACAGCAGAGGGTGGGGTTTATATCTGCCGACACCTTTGAGGAAAACGTAGTTCCACAAAAATGAGTTGCTGCTATGCAGCGGGAACAGTTCCCTAGCCTGCCTTAATATGACAGGCTATACAAGAAAATGTGGTTTATACGTATAACAGTAAGATGTAATAGCTTGGAATACAAAGTACAAATAAGTGAAGCTGAAAGAAAAAGAGCAAACTAATAAAATAAAATTCATTAAGAGTTAAGATAGGGGCAGGGGTGGCTCAATGGTTAAAGTGTTGGGTTATTGATTAGAAGGTCAGGGGTTCAAGCCCCAGCACCAACAAGCTGCCACTGTTGGGCCCTTGAGCAAGGCCCTTAACCCTCAACGGCTCAGTTGTATAAATTAGGTAAATGTAAGTCACTCTGGATAAGGGTGTCTGCCATATGCCATAAATGTAATGTAAATGTAGAAAAGAGAGGCTGGTGTATATAGCTGTAATGTTACACAACATTAGATGTAACTATAAGTGGTTAAAAGTGTTGCATGCCGTTCTTTTAATAAGTTAAGCATGTTGGCAAATTGTTTTTGTTTAAAAAAATGTTATTTTTATTGCAAATTCTTAGCCACTAATCTGCTTGTATGAGAGGAATTCCAAGAATGCCTATATTTAGTACATCTCTCTGTGTATGTCATGCCGATGAAGGCTTTAATTACATTGTCACTGGATGTACCGTTAATGGGAATGTACAAAGTGAGTGTGGCTTCCTTGGGATCAGTCTGAAGCAATAATAAACAAAACATTTAGCCATATTGTGTCTGAAATGTCACTCGATATTAATTTCTTATTTCTAGATTAATTTCTTAACTCGGCTTGCGGCTTCGTGCCTACACCAAATCACAGCTGTGCCCAAATATATAAGTGATATAACTCAACTCCGGCCACATCGCACCAACCCATCTTTGATTATTTTCCTAGAACACCACTTCCTGTCAAGTTTTATTCCTTATTTAATCATTAGCAAAGGGATTCAATTTATTATTTTAGCATTAATAAGCAGTTGCTAATTCACCTTGTATATCATTTGCCATATATAATTTAGTCACACTGAAGTCATAAAGGCCTCTGTCACTTCTTCTTCAGGGCCTGGGGCCTGCTGGTAAATCAGGAAGTTTGGGAAAGAAACCAGGTGAGTGTTCCACAGATGGATGCTAATAAAACTGACAGCTTTTTTTTTTTTTAATTAGTTTGTTTTATAGTAATTATCACCTGCTTGTATGTGTCAGCAAACTATCCATTTTTTAAACTAATGAATTTGCTTCTGTCTTCTTTTCTGCAGAGATTGCTCAGGTGATTGCCCCCTACACTGCTACTGGGTTAGAGCAGCTGACTCTAGCACCTGGCCAGCTCATCCTCATCCGCAAGAAGAACCCAGGGGGCTGGTGGGAAGGAGAACTACAGGTCTAGAATTAAATACACACATACACACTACTCACACTATTGTTTTATCTGTTGTTCCATGTGTACAACCACATTTTCTCTGTCATATTATACCACTGAGTGGTGAAGTGAATAACATTGATTGGTTATCATGTTTCAGTGGCACCTGTCAATGTTGGGCAGAAAGTGAGCAGTAAGTTCACAGAGTTGTTGTGTTAGAGACAGGAAAAATGGGCAGTTATATGTATCTGAGCGACTTTGACAAGGGCCAGCTCCAAAACACAAAGCCTTGTGGCATGTTTCCGGTATGCAGTGGTTAGTAGCTACCAAAAGAAGTCCAAGGAAGGATTGATGAATCACGATTTCTTTCATATCATGTGGATAGCCGTGATGTGAAACAAAAATTGTTTAGGAATGGATTGTGCCAAAGAGTTCCTCAGATCTCAATCCGATTGAGTACGGTATCTTTGGAATGTCCTGAACAAATAAGTCTGATCTATGCAGGCCCCACCTTATAACTTACAGGAGTTAAAGGATCTGCTGTTAACATCTTGATGCCAGATACCACAGCCCACCTTTAGAGCTCTTGTGGAGTCCATGCCTTGATAGGTCACACCTGTTTTGGATGCCACAAGGGGGACCTACAGAATATTAGGCAGGTGTTGCTAATATTATATAATATACGTTAATAATATATGCTAATATACGGTTGTTCAGCCGCACAGGGAATTTTATGTGCGTCTCTCTGCTTTCTGTTAATTTTTCTAGTGAGTATATCAAACATGTTTGGGGAAGTTATTGAGTAGACTGTTTGCTATTTCATATTTTTATTTAATCCCATATAAAAGTATTGCAGTGTCCTATAACATGACCTTAGAGTACAGTAAAATACAAAATAGCTGTGAAAGCAGGTTCGCCTGTTTTACTGAATCTTAATTTGCACAGTAATCCACTTGGCCAACAAGTTTGCTTTATCTCATTAGCATGATTAATATGATATCCCACTTGGATGACGTCTGCCCTTGCCTGATTGGCTAAACGCAGTGTCACAAGCACACTCAAAACTGAGCACTCCCGAACTTCTGCCGGCACACAACACAATGATGCAATGGTTACAAATGGATGCATATTATTATATATAATGCAGTGAACACACACATTCTATTTGTCTGTCTTTTCTACTCAGAGAGAGGGGGAGAGAGAGAATTTGACTCATCTGACTGTTTTGAACTTTTCCCAACATTAACTGTTGATGAGTCATATAAACATTGAGAAAGCATGCCTGGGGTTGGGTTTTTTTTGGCAGTAAACTTTTAATTTGGTCGTACAGACCATCCCAGCCAGTATAATCTGCCTAAAGCTTGGTCTCAAATGCTTTTCAAAAGAGCTAGAAACAAACGTCTGGAAATGGGCGATGTTCATAGATTTTCAAAGCTGTAGGCGCAAGGTATGAGGAAATCTAAGCTTTTTTTGTTGTGGGCTCAAGTTAAAAGGCAGCAGAATTTTGTTTCTTTAGCTATCGTGTAACCAGCATGCCTTAGAATTGATTCAAAATTGATGTCTTGCATATGTCTTCTGTTAAATCTAGGCCAGAGGAAAGAAGCGTCAGATTGGCTGGTTCCCAGCTAATTATGTGAAACTCTTGAGCCCAAGCACCAGTAAGACCACGCCCACTGAGCCAACTCCACCCAAACTGCCTACACCAAATGCAGGTACATGCATCACTTCCAAACTTAACTTAGCCATTTTAACAAAGGTGTATTTTATTTTAGCCGAGTTTTTATTTATGTGTTTTTTTTAATACTTACTTTTACTTATTAGGTGCCAAGTATAGAGGTAGCTGGAACCCTTTGTCTTTTCTACACCTTCTTTCTTTTTCTCTGCTAAAAAGAATCATGCAGCTAAAACCATAAAGAGTATACAGATAAATCCTGGGTAGATGCTGTATCAGAAGCACTCCTCATAAGAATGAAATGATCAAATTGCACCTCTTGTTGGTGCCATAATGCAGTGGTTCCTGAGAACCATAAGATGAACAGACAAAATTACAGGATGAGCATGTAAATGCTGGCTGTATTATTCTGTTAACTCACTGCAGAAACTGTAGGTAACTCTATTTAAACCTTAGGCTGTTTAAGTCTCTCTAGTCTGTCTCATGTCTTTGTTCTACAGGTCTTTTTTACAGCAATACATTAGCAACCGCTCCTATTAATGCAGACATGTTGAAAGCAGCATCGCATATTCTAAGCTTGTTTTGTAAGGCTAATAAACGCCGCTTGATGTATAGTGTTGATATACATCACAGCAGTGATGCACATCTATAATAAACAGTTTACACATTATATGGCATTACTGACTATTTACTAGAAAATAATCGCTAGGAAAACCGCCCTAAGTGGGAGGTTTGCAAGACGTTCTGTATTAGGACAGTAAATCAGCCATCTTTGTAGTGTTACTGCAGAAGAAAGTTGGATTTGTGTAAGATGGATGTTGAAAGCCAGTGTGGGAATGAAACAGACTCCGCCCTCAGGACTAGAACCATTTTCTAACCCCCATTTTCTTTTGTTTAATGTCAGAAGTGGCCAGAATAGGATTGTTGACTGATGGAATTCATAGGAGTTGCTCTTTAACCGTGTGGCATGTGTGTGTGTTCAGTGTGCCAGGTGATCGGCATGTACGACTACACGGCTCAGAACGACGACGAGTTGCCCTTCGGGAAGGGACAGATCATCAACGTGCTGAGCAAGGAGGATCCTGATTGGTGGAAAGGCGAGCTGAACGGTTCCATCGGTCTTTTCCCTTCCAACTATGTCAAACTGACTACCGACACAGACCCCAGCCAGCAATGTGAGTATGAATAAATGCTCTTTCTCTTTCTTTCTTTCTCCTTCTTTTTCTGTTTTCTTCCTCTCTATAGTTATCGATGGTTTTGTTCTCACAGCAGGGCGAAATGCTTTTCTTTTCAATGACGTGACCAAATCAGATTTGTTTGTTCCAACTGTAGTCCCATTTGCTCACATATCCATGATGGTTGTTATAATAATCTGAAGCAAACCAAAGTTAGTTGGCTGGCTAACAGAATGGTGATGATGTTCACGTACTGAAAGTATTCAGTGCACAGTAAAAACTGAAAAACATTTACGCAAATAAAAAGAGCAAGACCGTTTTTTTGTCCCTCCAAGCTCAGGTATGGGTTCTCCAAGCTGCTGATACAGTGCCCTCCAAAATTATTGGCACCTTTCATAAAAATGAGCAAGTGTATACCATAAACACTGCGTACATTAAGTAAAATGTTCAATTTAAACAATAGGAGAATTTTTTTTTCTGACAGGAAAATCTTTTTTTTATTGGAGTTACAGAATCTTCTCTCACATGATGATTCAAGATTAATGCCACCCAAAGTATTTTAGGTAAATGCAAATAAATTTACACCTAGGAACCTGTAATTTCCTTTAAAACCATGTTCTGTTTCAGTGGGGTTACACACATCTTTCTGATTAAAATCCCTTTGACATCAAATATCATGGGAGGGAAAAAACAACTTTCAGCACAAAACAGACAGATGGCTGTTGCACACAGCAGGTAATGGATATGATATATCATTAGCTATAAATGCCATTAAGCACACTTAGGGCTGTAATAAATGTTTCATATATCAGTTGGCCCCATAAGGGCATTAATGTACCAGTTAGAGATAGTGAAGTGATGGATCAGCTGTTGTACACTTTCATAACACGCAGTTTGTAACAACATTTCCTGATGTCGTTTCCCAAAATGTGTCTACATGAGAACTGCAGTTACTGTAATGTGACCAGAATCGAATGTTTCAATCATGCACACCTGCATATAATTCATTAAGGGTGCCAATACTTCTGTAGGGTACTGTATTTATTGTTATGAAAGTCTGAGATCAAAGACAAAAACACAAACTCTGGTTCAAAAACATAGCAACTCGGACTGCAGAAAATATTTCCTATGCCAGAATATCAAACTGACGCTCTCTGTATGAACATAGCCATTCATTTTCTCTCTGTCTCTTTCATACTCTGTTTCCTCCTCTAAAACTTTCACACACTAATTCTCTCTATCCTGCCCACTGTAAACACTGACAACGTGTGACTTACAGCATTTTGGTAACGTTTGAAATGTAAACTTGGATAAACAAAAAAGATATAGTAAATTAATTTGGATGATTCTGTTCTATGAATGAATGTAAGACCTTTTAATAATGTCTGAGACCTCTTTAAGGAATGTTCTTAACATAATTCCAAACATTATGGTTTAATAGGTTTTAAGGAATTACTCTGACTTACACTGACCTTTTATATAGGGTTGGTTTAATTTTTCGCCCGTGTCTGATCCTCTTCCCCGACCACACTAACACTCCCCTCCCCTCCCTCTTGTCTCCTGCATCTCCTCACATGCATGTCGTATAGTGTAACCGTGCAGTCTCTCTTCGTCTCTCTGTCTCTCTTTCTCTTTACGTCTTCACACCTGCATGCTGCGTTGTCTTGTAAGACTTCCTGTGTTCATTCTTAGTCTTCAAGCTCATACTGTTTGCACATTGTGGGTATCTTTTCATTCTTTTATTTGTTTATTTATTTCTATTTTTTTTCCCTTTGAACCTGATTTCTTTCTTTTTTTTACATTTCTTTACTCCGTTTTTTTGCTTATGTGCTGTGTTTTCCTCTTTCTAGGACTCTTATGTTGCCCATTTCCCACTCAGCCTTGAAAGTCCTCAAAGCGACCCACTATCCCCTATACACTGCCCAGCGGGATGATGGGAGATGGAACCCCCTCACATTGGTCATGTGACTACCCCTCTCAGCTGGCTTTGTGGCCAGAAGAAACGAATCCCGAATACTGCAGAAAGCGCAGTTGTTAACCTCAGTATTCAGAAACATAGACATGTGCAAAAGAAAAAAACTATATTGCCAAGCAGCATTCTCTTCATTTCAACAGAATGCTTAACTAAAAAAAAAACAACAAAAAAAACACTGAATAAATTAACAACGTTGACTCATATATGGACTATAACCATATGTACGGTTGCTGGATAGTGGGTCCTTTTGTGGCTTTCTGTGATCTTATTCTGTAGCTTTGCTAATGCAATTAAAATCACAACCATTTGGTGTTAGGCTCTTCCCACCATTTGATGTTAAGCTCTGCCCACTCACTAACAACTGCTTTTTTGCTCCCTCCAAGCCCCACCCCCCTGACCCCTCATTGGACCCACAGCACCACAGAAAGACCCACTATTCATGTCCGGTGACCTGGTAAACATGTGTCATAACTGACCTCTGTCTTATCATACCTGTCATACAAACTCACGTGGGTTTACGACACCACATATTTGACTGATTATTATTATTTTTTTATGATAAATGTTTTTCTTTTCCTTTCATTCATGTTTGTGAAAATATTCACTGTTTTAATCCAAGTGAGTACAATTCTTTGGTAAAACACAGCAGGACCAGGGTCCCGGTCATGAAGACGGACCTCATGGCTGCTGTGTGTTATTAATAAAAGACGTAGGTGCTGTCAGTGATTTTGATGGGCAGGATGGGATTTCTCCATTCATCCAATTGCATACGTCCGTGTCACTGTTTGTCACATGTTCATCCCCAAACATTGGATAAGTAGGTCTTGTCTGTGTGCATGCTCATGAGTAGGTGTTTTGTTTTTGTGCATCTGTGTGTGTGTGTGTTTTGTTCAGTTAATTCACAGTGTTTGTGTGACAGGCTTGATGAAACGGTGTTACAAACCAAATACTGCACAACTGCCACTTAGGGAGAATGGTACAGAATTGGTAGTGTACACATAGTGTGTGTGTATATACACACACACACACAAATATGAGGTCTGTCCAGAAAGTAATGAGAATGTGTCTTGTAAATTTATTTATAGAAAAAATTCTAAAATATACATATACTATATTGTATATTACACCTTTTAAAATAGGATGATTGTTGGGTGCAGTGCTTAAAATCATCCACTGTGAGGGTGTTTAGAGCCTTAGTCGCTGCTATGTGGATGTTCTTTCCTGTGCTGAAGTGGTGGCCTTTTGAACATGTCTAGGAACAAAAAGAAATCACACAGAGCCAAGTCAGGGCTATATGGTGGATGTGGATGTGAGAGCCAAACATTCTCTCACAGCCAGTGAAGTGTGACTCGGTGCATTGTCATGATCCATGAAGAACCTCTTCCTCATCTGTTCCAAAACAAAAGGTAAAATTCCATTTAGCTACCGCTTGGCCTTCTGGTACAAATTATTTATGGATGATCCCTTGAGAAACAAAATGCAAGCTTTCTCTGGGTGAGGTTGTCTTTTTCTCTCAGGATTGTATTAAAACACCCATGATTCATCTCATGATGACTAGGCTCTCTTGGTAAACGATCCAACAGTTGCTCCAAACTCTTTTGCATTGTTCCGGTGATGAGGCACTTCAGCAGAAACAAATGTCTGGGCACTGCGAAGGCTAGAATTCACCTGAAACCGGTCCTGCTGTTTATCTGAGACTCTACTCTACTCTAACTGACCTTGAACCATCATCCCTAGGTGTAAGCCCTACAGAGCGCAGGAATTCCATTCTCATGACTTTCCGGACAGACCTCATGTGTATATGTGTTTTATATATATATTTTTATATATTATATATAAACACATACACACACAGACATACACTTTGTGTTGGATATATAAAGACTGCAGGTTCCCATTGAGGCTTCAACACGTTAATTTCTATACAATAATTGTTTCGCAGTGCAGATTGACTAGTTTTGTATCTATAATTTCCTCTGTGTTTATATTCACTTGATTTTTGACATTATTTTTGGATCGTCAAGGTCAGGGTAGAGAGAGCGTTAAAGTTGCTTAAACAGCTACATTCTATTTTTATAACAAGCGGAAATCGTAACTCATAGCATTTTAAAAGTGCGCAGGTTAGAACGTGTGCTTTTTCCCTTTTGAAATGGTAACAGTAGCTAGAAAAGATCATTAAATCACCAAACTCTAGGAAACGAACATTCTTATGAAGTTTGAAGCCTACCAACAAGTGAACAAATAACGATACGCAACATTGAAATGTAACACTTACGTACTAATCACAAAAAATAATAAGGTAATGAATTAAAAATGTTTACAGCTGATAAAAGGAGTATAGTGGAAAAAGAGCAAGTTTGTTGTTTTTCCTGCTTGTTAAAGAAAGGCATGACATTAATTTATGCTTAAACTTTATTGTACTGGTTGTACCATATCAACTCTGATTTTTGTTGCTTGTTTTATATCACGCAAACAGTATTGTAATATCTTCTACAGTAAATGAACATGAAAATGTCATTTCTGTTATCAGCCTAATGAGATGTTGTTTTCTCAGTGTGAAAGTATTAAAGTGTGCTGCTTACTATAGACTCTTTGGACTGTCCATCATGTCCTTAATCTCGATTCAACACCGTTTTTTTTGTATTGGTTTTTTTTTTTGGTACACCTGAATAGACTTGGACTCTGGAAGCACAACAGGCTTCTTACTCAGTTACACTATCTGGCATACTGTATATGCACATGAAATCCATTACGGTTTTTATTTTCTGCTTTGATTTCCAAACTCGGACAACAAATCAAAAAAAGTGATTAATGCACCATTTTATGAAACGAGTAAATAAAATGAATGTACAACTGAAAATCATATCCGATCCTTAGCTTTAATAAAAGTGGCATGTTATGTTTATAGAAAATAACGTGTAACCATTAAAGAACTCCATGGCAATGGTGTATTCGTGTACTTTCTTTATTTTACTTGAACTGAACTGAACTGAAGTGTGGTGTTTAATTCGCAGCGTGTACTCTGTTGTATGTCTCTTTATATAATGTTAACTGTATTGTAAGCACTCTTGTATGACCGTATTATAATACTGCTGTGTTAAGAACAATGATAAATGAGAGGCTGGATCTGAACGGGAGTAAGAACTGGAAGCTAAGTGTTTGTTCAATGTACATTTTGAATTTTGAGTCCTAATGCATGTTTTCAGTACAGTACACTAAGGGGATGGCGGTAGTGACCTTTACCTTGTCTGCAGGGTGTGCCGACCTCCACCTGCTGGATATGTTGACCCCGATGGAGAGGAAAAGGCAAGGCTACATCCATGAGCTCATCGTCACTGAGGAAAACTACGTCACCGACCTGCAGTTAGTCACCGAGGTAAGGGCAGATCCGGCTGTGTCGATTGTGTACAGAACTTCCACGTACTACTCCACTATTCGGCATTATACTCATCACCCCTCCTGATTTCCTTCAAAATTTGGTCACTTGTCAGTTCCCACTTACCAACCAGGTCTCCCCATCATACAGCAGCTCCAACAGGGGAGGGTGAAGGCTAACCTGTGCTTCCTCACAGACATGTGAAGCAGGCTAGCCTCATCTTTTGAATTGCTGCTCATGCTGCATCACAGGGCAGTGTAACACACTCAGAGGAAATCTGTTCTCTTCCTCATACAGTATGTGAGCTCATGGATGTATACGATTGGTTGGCCATTTTTGCTCCCCTGGCTTTTGGCCTTGGATGTCTGTAGCATCGTCAGATTTAAGACATAGTCTCCACACAGTTAGACAAACCCTGTTCTGTTGTGCATCTCTTTTTTTTTTTTTTTTTTTTTTTTTTAAATCTCAGCTCACACAAAGCACACTTGTTCTTCTTTAACCCCCTTTAATTTCCCTTCTTACTGCTTGCATGTTCTACAGTTCTTTTGCTACTTTTATCCTCTTTTTCCCCAGATTTTTGTCTCTTAGTCTGCTTTTAATGTTTACTGTGAAATTCTCACCTCTTTTTTCCTCTACTTCCCCACTCTTTTACTATTCTCTTTCCTATTATCCCTTCATTCTTTCTTTTTTCTTTTCTTATTCCTTTCCCTTCCTCCTTCCTTCCTTCCTTTTTTCTTTTTCCGTCCTGTTCCTTTCTACCCTTCTCTATTTCCAACCCCTTTTTCCACCCTTCCTCTTTTCTTTCTTGCTTTTTCAGCTCCTTGACAAAATTACAAATGTTCTCAAGACTTGGAAGACAAATATTAGAGTAATGGTTTCTTTACCTGTATGTCACTCAGACCTTCCAAAAGCCTCTGCTGGAGTCGGAGTTACTGACTGAGAAGGAGGTGGCCATGATCTTTGTGAACTGGAAGGAGCTCATCATGTGCAACATCAAATTGCTGAAGTATGATCTCTGCTGCATCATGCTGAACTATTAAACCTCAGATAAGGCTTTTGTTTCCTGTCAGACTTACACTGATAATGAGTTATTGACAGATCTCTGATCTCCTGCAGGGCTTTACGGGTAAGAAAGAAGATGTCGGGCGAGCGCATGCCTGTGAAGATGATTGGCGACATACTGACAGCACAACTGCCCCACATGCAGCCCTACATCCGCTTCTGCAGCTGTCAGCTCAACGGTGCTACCCTCATCCAGCAGAAGACGGACGAGGTGCCCAACTTCAAGGACTTTGTCAAGGTAACAGCAAACTGTCTAGCAGTCTGGCTTGTCATTTCTTTGTAGCAGAAATTAATCAAAAGACATGTGGTTTAGTTTGGCCATCTGCTGTAAAAACACCAAATATAAGTGTGTGTGTATGTGTGTGTTACAGAGGTTGGCCATGGATCCTCGCTGTAAAGGAATGCCTTTGTCTAGTTTCCTGCTCAAACCCATGCAGAGAGTCACCCGCTACCCTCTTATCATCAAAAACGTAAGTACACACACGGGGTCTGGGAGCCAAACGATATAACAGTCTGCCCCCATTGTTGTCATTATTATGCAATGTTCTTTGTGTCTGATTAACTTTGATTTACAAATTGTGCTATTCATTTGACAGAAAAATCACCTCCTTTATACAACTCCTTCAATCTTCTCCTTCAATCACACCAGTTTCCTGACATTTGTCCATTTTTTCCCCTTTGTCATTAGTTCCTTTTTCTCCTTTTTGTAGCTTCACTGTAATCTCTAATACTTGCCTTGTTATTCCCATGAAAATAAAATCTTCCTGGACAACTTATTCCAGCTTGTATTCCTGCATTAGATTCTGGAAAACACTCCGGAAAGCCACCCGGACCACAGCCACTTGCGACAGGCTCTGGAGAAAGCCGAGGAGCTGTGCTCGCAGGTGAACGAGGGTGTGCGCGAGAAGGAGAACTCTGACCGCCTGGAGTGGATACAAGCTCATGTGCAGTGTGAGGGGCTGTCTGAGGTGTGTGAGGCCACTCTTAAATCATGTCAGACCTATATGGTGTCTATATCAGCTCAGCGAGAGAGATAAGTATTGATACACATGATCCATATTTATTTTCGATTCTTTCCATTTCAGCAACTAGTATTCAACTCAGTGACCAACTGCCTGGGTCCTCGCAAATTCCTGCACAGCGGGAAGCTCTACAAGGCCAAGAGCAACAAGGAGCTCTATGGCTTCCTCTTCAATGACTTCCTGCTCCTGACGCAGGTCACCAGGCCACTAGGCTCCTCGGCTTCCGACAAAGTGTTCAGCGCCAAGTCCCACCTGCAGTATCGCATGTATAAAACGGTGCGCTTTGGGATCTTGCCAGTGTATTGTGCCATGCAGTGGTCCTGCAGAAGGAGTTACTGCAAAGCGGCTAAATTCTTCTATAGTATTGGAGTATTTTATAGTTCTGAAGGCTAAGGATAACTTAGCCTAGTAGTAGTGAATGCTTGTGAACAGAAAGTCAAGAGTTTTAAATCCCAGTCTGGACAAACGATTTTATCTTGCCAACATCATGCTGGTGCTGGGGTTTGGTCAGCTGCCATCTTAGCTCTCTGTTTAAAAGCCATGCTTGATTAATGATGATTGTTGTCCTGGCTTGTCCATGACTGACCTCTTGGTTGGTCTCTACAGCCCATCTTCCTGAACGAGGTTCTGGTGAAGCTCCCTACTGATCCCTCTGGAGACGAGCCCATCTTTCATATATCACACATAGACAGGGTGTACACCATACGGGCAGAGAGCATCAATGAGAGGTACACAAACACACACACACACAGCTAGAAAACTAATCATTTTATAACATTGGTGATATTGCTGCTGTGCTGATGGGTTGAGATGTGATCTTGGATTTTTCTTGTCAGGACTGCATGGGTGCAGAAGATCAAGGCTGCCTCTGAGCTCTTTATTGAGACAGAGAAGAAGAAAAGAGAGAAAGCTTATCTCGGTGAGTTATGTGTTAGACTTGCAGTATATGTAAATACAGCAGCAGTTCTGAACATGCTGAACATGACCATGTTTATGGTACATGTTTAATTTTTGTTCACTGATGCATACAAATTAATTTTTTAGGACAAACCAGTTATGGTATGTTGATACCATTTAAAATAATCTGTATTTTGATATACATGTCACAAGCAATTTTACAGTTAGGCTACTGTAGATAAAACATGCTTCTGTCTCACCCAAAGCCTTTATATGACATTACTGAGATATGTAACGTTAAAGTAGAACTACAGTTTCATCACCAGGACTTTTTGTTCAAACTCTGAGGTGCTGTGAGAGCAGAGATTGATAGCAAAGTGCAGTAAGAAAAAAAGAACATTTTTATGACTTGAGATATACAGCATCATACTTTCTCTTAAACCACATAGTGACGTCTTTGAGACAGATGAACTGAGGTGGTTTTTGTCAGTTATTTACCAAAAAAGTTTACTTTCAATGCATCAAATATTGAACTAACATCAGACTTCATGTCTCTAAATGTATTTTATCTGCTTGAATATATGTGTGTGTGTGTGTGTGTGTGTGTGTAGTGCGGTCTCAGAGAGCTACAGGCATTGGTAGGCTGATGGTCAACATTGTAGAAGGAATTGAACTGAAACCCTGCCGCTCTCATGGTAAGAATCTCTCTCTCTCTCTCAGCATACACACACACATGTATATGTATATGTACAGGGGTTAGACAATGAAACTGAAACACCTGTCATTTTAGACCACAATCATTTATTAGTATGGTGTAGGGC
>JAOVVG010000028.1:7166323-7180550 GCA_028566375.1 Leptodoras nelsoni
CCCCCGCCCCGCCCCCCCCCCCCCGAAATAACAAGGGTAATACATTTTGATATATGATTTGTTTGATACATAGCGATGCTGGAAGTGGATCGAAACTTTTTCTCTTTTTGAGTTACTTACTTATTTATTTATTTTACCATTTTCTTGTCACGGATGAAGCTGCAGCGGTGCTGAAAGATGACAGAATGTGATGATGAGGTCATCCTGCATTGAAAGCGTAAGGCAATGGTGTTCTATTGCTCTGTCGATCAATCATGTCAAATCAGTAAAAAAAACCCTACGAATGAGAATAGCAGACAGTGATATATTTGACGTTTACTTTTCAAAGCTCTTAAGTTTATGAATAGCGTATGTCAGCTAACAAAGAACGCTATTAACTTGAACTATATATAATGTACACCACGGCTCTGTTAAATTCTCAATGCTGATTGGTCAGGGGCTTGATTAATTATCTATAACTGCAGCTCTGACATTAGTTCCGGCTGTAAAGCAAATCACAAGTTTGTATTAATGCATTCATTCAAATAAGCTGTAGTTTCCATAGTAACAACATACCCAGGGACTTGTATAGTACATTTTTATTGGATTTAGATGTAATTTCATTTAAATAGGTGTGTAATATTTATACGTTGTTATAAGTTAGTGATTGTGCTTGTAGTTTGTATTCTTTTCTAATTTAATAGAATAATTTTCATGACAAATTATTTAACTGAGAAACAATTTGAGTAAAAAGTAGAATCTTTGAAATATTTACATGAATCCTTGGCTTTCATAGTATTTATGTCCCCTTTTTACTTTACTGACTGTGTGCACAGACTCCATATGTTTGAGCAAAACCTTATGACCCATTTTAGATCAAATCCACTAGAGTGTTGTCTGAACACATGCTTCAATAGAGGAGATTACAGTAGGCATGAGGAAAATCTGACCTTTTGTACAAAGCGGTTAACATGGTCAATATCGCAGGTTTGCTTATATTTAAATATGGACTAGAAACAGTGCAGAATCTTGGTTATTAAATATTCAAGATAAATATTATATTATGAATTTCAAAATGACAAAACCTGTTTATTTCCAATCTTCAATAATAAAAAAACAATCCCTGGTTTTCCTGTTGAACCCCACTGTATATTTAACATTTATGAAAAGAGCCTTCAGTGTCATAACAGTGATGTATAACAGTCAGGGATAATGTTGTTACTTTTTGATTGTCTTTTTGTTGGGATTCTTTCTACAAATGCAATAAAAACTGAAATCTGTAATAGTTTTAATTCACTTGAAGCTTTATTTAACAGATAGGACAAGGACAAAGAAAAGATTTTCAGTGTTTTCATATATGAACCTAATTCTGTTATAAATAATATAATGTATTCATGATATAATATTACAAATTGATGCCATCAACACAATCAAAATAGTTGGTGCAGAGGCATGTTTACCACAGGGTCACATTACCTTTTTTTTAATTATATCTTTATAAGTCTGTGGTTGCCTTTGTCTGATTCTTCTGTTTATGATATGCCATACACTTTCAATAGGAGACAGATCTGGACTGCAGACAGACCAGGCAAGTCATGCTGTTTTAACTCCAGGAATGAGGCTTGGCATTGTCCTGTTGAAATTGACATGGACTTCCTTGGTAGATAAAAACTTCCAAAAGATATCTTGATGGCAGCATATGTCCAAAATACCCATATATAGGTAAGCTTCCACATCAATGGTAACTTCACAATATATATGTAGATCACACATGCCACTTTTGGGCCATCTCAGATGAGAACTCACTGGCATTTCTGCAAAATAAATCTATGGCTTTGTATAGTACAGTTTCAGGTTGTATTTCTTGATGTGGCTGCAGATTGTGTAAACTGATTTTCCAAAGTACTGCCAAGTCCATGTGCTTGTGTCCATCACGGTAGCATGACGGTTTCTCAAACAAAACTGCCCGAGGGCTCGATGGTCACACATTCAGGAGCAGTTTCCACCTTTGGCCTTCACACACCAAGATTTCCCCTGACTCCCTGAATCTTTTCATGATATTATGAACTGGAGATGGTGAAAGACCTAAATTCTTTGAGCTGAGAAACATTGTATTTGACCTGATTGACAATTCGCTCATGAAGTTTGGCACAAAGTGGTGAACCATGACCCATCATTGTTAGGAAAGCATAAGCCTTTGTTGGATGCATCTTTAATACTCAGTCTTGATGAACTCCTCTATTGCCAGATGAACTGCTAAAACTGTGTTGCGGCCATCAATTTCTAAATTTGTTCATATTTAACAAGTAGAACCAAGTTCATCATTGAAAACACTGAAAATGTTTTCTTTGTCCTTTTGTCTGTTAAATAAAGGTTCAAGTGAATTTACAAAGTACAGATTTTTGAAAGTTTCCCAACTCTTCTGGAAATGGGGTTTGTATTTCACAGACATTCTACTACATTAAATGTAATTACAAATGGGTAAAAGTCTTTTATTTAATTAACAAAAAATTGCTAGCCTTGACAAATTACTATGTATAAGAGGAATCAAACATGATGAAGCATTGCGTTAGAGTAAAATAATCATGACAGGATGGCTTGATGTGGCTAGACACATAGCAGATTTGGTAGGTTCTAAGAAGGTTAGACTATTCCAGACATCTGCTATAATAATGATTTTTTTTACAACTTTATTAGAGCTTTGAAATGAGAATTGGTAGCTGGGATATAACTGATCATAGATCAGCACAGAAATTCTGAGCATATACACTGTCAGGATGTGTTCGTTGTCACAGATGTGTTTGCTGATACAAACCTCATGCAAAGTTTTTATCCTTTCAGTCTTTACATTAATCTTTCGCTAAAACCTGCTCCTTTTCATACTGATCTAGGATTAGCTTCTTCAACCAATATCCCAGATCTTAATCACTGAAACTGCACACTGATTTCAGAGCAGCGTGACAGGGAATCCTCTCCTGACACCTCTCTGTATATCAGAAGTGGTTATGTTCACTTATGGCTTGTGAGAACGTCTTTAATTGAAAGGTTACACACAATTTCTGGTGCCCCCCCTGTCTATCTTTCTGACACAGTCGGGCCGTCTGCGGACGTCTCCTGGGACGCATTAGTCTGTGAAAAAGCAAATACTCTGTTTAAAATCCATGTTTCCAATTTGGCAGCACATGGTTTGAATTAGGACTGTATTTACTGAGACGAGGGAGTGGAGTGGTTGCCCCGAAGGACAGAGGTGAGGGAAAGATTCTCATATAAGCACTGGAAAACACCCCCAGATTTCTCAGAGTAGCCAAAGACTGAGGCGAACTTAAGACATGACGAGAAATAGTGACAGAAAAATCATGTCTAAGCTGTGTAAAATAAAATGTAATAAAAATCCATTCCAATTTTTTTTAGATAGAATGCTTGGTTAGTTAATAGGAGTTTCAGGGATACTATAATTAAATTTTCATTCAAAAGATCTACTGAATTTTATATCATTACTAAGTAAGAAAATCAATAGCTGTTATTTTGGCTGATTTTTATTGTACTTTAACTATGAATAGGCATAGACTTAAAAAAGTTAATCTAATTGTGTGCATCTCGGAGCAGTGGCAAAACTTTTGCTGAGTCTGAAAATGGGTCCTAATTCCTGGCATTACATCATCCTTTATGATGATGTCATCGTTTGGCACATTGTAACCGATCGGGTGAAGTCATACAGATTATTTTTTTCACTTGCTGCCCAATATGGGTCATTTATAACAGGGGAAGGTCGCGCAGGCAGGCTGTTAGCCTAGCAGGCCCGCTCTCCTGTTCCTCCATTACCTTTCTCTTCAGGGGGTTGCTGAAAGAGTGACATCTTCATTTTGGAAATGGTGAGGGAGAAAAACAGCATGGAAGCCTGTTGTGCTGTTTCTCTTCGGGGACATCATAATGATTTGATTTATATCCACTGACGGTCATTTGATCAACCACACCCCGCTAAGCCCCGGGCTTACCTGTTTCGCTCTTTCTCTCTCTCTCTCTCTCTCTCTCTCTCTCTCTCTCTCTCTCTCTCTCTGTTGGAACTTCACAAAGCTCAGTGTCCCAGCTCTTACAGCCAGAATCACATTTATTTTCATTAGGTTCCGATAATGTCAAATGAAGGCAGGCAGCGCACGAGCCAGAGCCATAAAAACTCCCGCCGCCTGCTCCCGCCATTACCTCATACAGATCAGATCGCCCGCCGCATCTCACCACCACTCTACTGAAATAAAAATCTGAGAAGATTTTCCCTTCTTGGCAATCATGTTTGGTTATGGGTACTACTGCCATCCACAAAATAACAGGCTCTTTAATGTTACATTATTAGTATAAGGGGAAAAAACATCGAACTGGCAACTTGTTTGATCATGTTCAGGCTAATCATATGTCTACCCTTTGCACTCGGTAATAATAATAATGTGGGTATTTTTTTGCACACACGCTAGTTTTTATTTTTAGGGTCACAGTAAAAAAAAGGTTGTTTTTTTACATGATTTATCTCACTAGCAATGGGAGTTTAATTATATTATACGACATAAAAATGTTATATTGCCTGTTTACGGGAGTTTAGAATTACACTTCTGTATTTGTCTATTTGCAAATATGTAACTATGCTTTAAGGTGATATGTTCCAATAAAGTCGAACCCCATGTTCTGATTTACATTATAATCTCAGAAGATATAGTGACTGTTGGAAAACAATAGTGATGCTAATGCTGCAAGCTTTAGAATATTGTCATGTTCAGTATTAGAGTCTGGATTTAATCTATTTGATAAATCGAGATAGAACCCAAAGATTTATAAAATAGATTAAATCTAACAGTTATCATTAGCAAAATACTGTGTGTAGGTAGCTGGTTAGCTTAGCTAATGGTCCTAAACTGCTACATTGTGTAAAGCACAAAATATAAACCCCATTAACTTTCCTAAGTTGGAGCTTAAAATGCAATAAAAGCTGAAATCTGTAATATTATTTAACAGACAAAAGGCCAAAGAAAAGATTTGCTGTGTTTCCAAATAGGAACTTAATTCTATTTGTTACATATAAACAAATTTAGAAATTGATGTCTGCAACACACTCAAAAGAAAGTTGTGACAGAGGCATATTTACCACTGGGTCACATCACTTTCTTTTAATTATACTTTTTAATTGTTTGGGAATTGACGATACTAATTTTTGCAGCTTTGCAAGTAGAATTTTTGCCCATTGTTGGTGTGTACAAGACTTGAGCTGCTCAACAGTCCGTGGGCGCTGTTTCTGACTCTCCACTTCATGATGCGCCATACATTGTCAACAGGAGACAGATCTGGACTGCAGGCAGTCCTGTCAAGCCACGCTGTTGTAACTCATGCAGTGTCCTGGGAAAAGATGTTGTCTTGATGGCAGCATATGTTTCTCCAAAATACCAGTTTAATCCTCCACATCAGTGGTACCTTCACATATATATGCAGATCATTCATGCCATTACAATTGCTGGTTTTTGTACTTTTTGTGGATGTTTTGTTCATCTTTGGCATGTAAAATCTTTTTTTTTTCCCAAAAACAAGCTGAAACATGGATTCGTCTGACCATAGAACACGTTTCCACTGTCTTTTGGTCCGTCTCAGAGAACCCGTCAACTTTTCTGCACAGAATGAATATATATCTTCCTCATTGCATACAGTCTCAGGTTGCAATTCTTGATGCAGCAGCAGACTGTGTGAAGTAACAATGAGTTTCCAAAGTACTCCCAAGCCCATGTACCTATGTCCATCATGGTAGTATGACAGTTTCTCAAACGATACTGCCTGAGGGCTCAGTGCCTATTTAGCAGCAGTTTCCCCTGACTCTTTTCATGCTATTATGAACTGTAGATGGTAAAGGATGGTAAAGTGCTGAACCATGACCCATCCTTGCAAGCAAAGACTAAACCTTTGGTGGATGCTCTTAGTATAATCAATCTTGATGACCTCACCTGTTACCAGTTATACAGCCAATTGTGGAACCTTCCAGAACAGTTTTATTACTTGATTTATTTTTCATCTGTCCCAACTTTTTTGAGTGTGTTGCAGGCATCAATTCCTAAATTTGTTTATATTTCATATTTCATATTTCATAAAATTCATATTTGAAAACATCGAAAATCTTTTATTTTGTCTGTTAAATAAATGTTCAAGTGATTTAAGAAATGACAGATTTCAGTTTTCATTGCCATCACATAGTCTACCTTCTGATTGGTAGCACACACATGTTGCTGACTGGGAAAAGGGCAGTACAATATAATCTTTTTAATTCCAGCTGCCCTTGAGTATAATGTGTGACTTAAACTGATCAGTGCTGTGAGACAGAGCCAGCAGATTATTCAAGATTTATTCAAACCGCCACACTTTCACTCTGTGATAAGCTAATAAGATTTAGCTCAAGTTCCTTTTACACAATTTTCCTCCCATGATTAATCAACACAACCTCCTTCTTCGGGGTGTTCTTTAGCCAGTTACACAAAACCGACTGTGATCAGCAGCTGAATAAATTGTCCAACTTTCCTAATGTTATAAAAAGTGGAATATTATGAACACGCTTTCACAGTGATCCAAAATGACGTTGTGGCGATGTCTTGCCAATTAGCAAACAAGCTTCATGAGATGTTGTTGAGACGTAATTTATGCACATTGGCTAGATGTGCAAGTCCTAATATTTTATATTCTGCTGTGTTATTTGGGCCTGGTCTACTAAAAGTGAGTAGGTTCAATTATACTGTAGCACACCTGCCAACAAAGTGCAATAATCCTGTCCTAAAGAAAACTTCTAAAACCCCTTTTTTCTTTGTAGAAACACTGAGATTTTGGCCGGCCATTTCATCACCAGCAACGCCTGACATGTTCTCAATGTTCTACCATTTCAAGCCCGGGCCTGTCTTTAGCAAACAAGATGCACCACTTCTATTCACTTAACCTTCATAGGAGCTAGATAACCACTCTCTCTCTCTCTCTCTCTCTCTCTCTCTCTCTCTCACTTTCTTCCTCTCTTCCTCAAGACTCTCAAAGTCTACCTCATTTTCAGCCTTACTGTCAAGGACAGTTAATAGCAGTTAACTTTCTTCATCTCTTTTTGGCTGGTGGACAAACGCATCCTCCCTCTGGCCATTCATCATCTATAGTAAATATTTTGTCAGGAGGCTTTTTACAGATCGGTGTGTGTTTAAGTCTGACAGAGAAGGTCAGTGGAGATGGACCTGCTAGATTAACTATCATGTTCCCCATAGAGAAACATTTCCCAGTGGACCTGGCTGATGGTTGTGGAGGGCCTGGGATTGATTTGGACTTGATTTGTTCTTTTGTCATGCCAGACAGCGAGAGAAGCTCCTAGGCCAGTAGCTACACCTTCTCATTTTCCTAGTTGATGAAGGCAGAAGTGTCAAGTATCAAGGGTTTTTTTTTGTTGTTGTTAGTCAAATTGTATTCAGCTGTGGTCTTGATTTACTGCATAATGAGTGTTTTAAGGGAAAGTTATACAGCGTGGTAACTTGCTGAATTGACCTAAATGCACAGCATGTATAAATTTTGCTGTGGTTCTGACTGTTCAGTTTCAGCAACATGGAGAAAATGAAGCAATTCCATTAACAGCTAAATGAAGTCAAGATTCCAAAGAGTGTGTTTCAAGCCATGCAACTTTTAGATGTATCCCATTGATGTGATTTATTTGATCCTGTGGAGGCAGACCAAAAAACATCATGCTAGTTATTCATGAAATAGGTCTGAGTGATTCTTGGGCACTGGCCATGTCCAATGATGTCACTATGCTTATGCTGAGACTTTCTGTAATGTATGCTGACTTAAGTAGGCGCACACACTCACTCATACACTCAACCTAGTTGGTAATAATTTTAAAGCACTATTTCTTTCTTTTTTTTTTGGAATGGACTCACTACCATAACCATATCCGATGTTGCACCACTGAGAGGAGACCTTATAAAGTTGTTTTATAAGGTGTAAAAGTCAATATTGCATCACTACTTTCTATCAGACTAGTTTTTTTTCAGCTGTGGCCTTGGCTGCTAGTGGGAAACGCATTTCTAGGTTTACTTTGAAGACATGGAGTGATTATCAGTATAATCTAAGTTGGTCAGAAGTAGTATCGTAGAAATGGTGATGCATGACCTTATAAAATAACAAATAACTCTTTCTTTCTCTCTCACTCTCTCTCTGTCCCTTTTCTGTTTGTGGCCTCTTCTAAGCATTTTGTTTTCTCAGCTACGCACGAAAGATCTCAACTCTAACCGTCCCAGAACACAAGTGCGTTCTCCTATGGGACAAGGACACATTGTTTGTTTAGTCTACTCCACATACAAAAAAAAGACACAGGGTACATTCAGTCACACCCATAATTTTGAGAAAAATATAGTGCTATTCAAGGTCTATAAGGAATTATTCATAAGAAGAGTCATGTTCAAATCTCTCAGCTCAGAGCCAAAATTCAGATCTAGTAATAATATTTTTACAAACAAATAGCACATTCACATTTATATTTATATTCCATCAAAGGTAATAATAAAATAATGAATATACTGCAAAAAGATCATATTCTCTATGGTTCTAGTGACAAAAACGACAAAAACAAGCGTTATATTGGATGTTTTATACAGTGTTGAATGCTTGATTGTAATTGGTCAGAAGTGTTAATTAATTTGCTGTAACATCAGCTCTGATCATCCACAGTGCCAACTTTTGTAACAGAGGTCAGAGGTGAAGCTGTAACTATAGTTTTCTGACACCAATAGAAGACTTTATGGTATCTCAGTAACACCAAGCTGTAAACCGCTTTTTTTCTTAAGAGATAACAGGAGCCAACTTGTTTTTCAGATGTTCCATGACAATACAATATAATTGCAAACAAATTAAAAGTACAATATATATATATACGGCACGGTGGCTCAGTGGGTAGCACTGTCGTCTCACAGCAAGAAGGTCCTGGGTTCGATCCCCGGGTGGGGCGGTTTGGGTCCTTTCTGTGTGGAGTCTGCATGTCCTTCCGGTGTTCGCGTGGGTTTACTCCGGGTTCTCCGGTTTCCTCCCACAGTCCAAAGACATTCACATTAGGTTGATTGGCGTCTCTAAAGTGGCCCTAGTGTGTGAGTGTGTGCGCGAGTGTGTGTGCCCTACGATGGATTGGCGCTCTGTCTAGGGTTGTTCCTGCCTTGCGCCCTATGTGGCCGGCTAGGCACCAGCTCCCCCGTGACCCTGAAAAGGAATAAGCGGCCAAGATGAATGAATGAATGAATATATATTGTTTTGAAGTTAATAAAAAATGCTAATTGTTGGCAAATTGATGTAAGAGGAATGAAATACTAATCTGTTTTTAACCACCCCATTGTTGATCAGTTTCCTATAAAAGCAAAGCCTTTTATGTTTTATTATAGTTTAGGATGCAATTTAAGATATAATTATTGCCTACTTTGGGCAACATGCATTTGTGGGATAGGGATATTGTAATTATTTTTACTGGTTCTGTTTTAAAATTCCGGTGGGAAGAGTTAGTATGCAACAGTACAAACTTATTGAGTGAAGGAGAGAAAAAATAATGCTGATACTCTCAGTATATATAAGAAATGTATATCTGGTTGATGCTTTGTCCCAGTTCACATTCTCTGATATTTTTTGTGAGCAGTTAAAACTTTCTTACCTGAGGCATTAGACTGTACACAATCATACTACCCCAAGGTAAAATAAACTTTTTCACCCTACTGAAATTTTAATTCCATCCCTTGTCCTCAACTGTCTTTATTCTTATTCAGACCTTCCAGACAAGCCATATGAAGTAAATCTCTTTTTCAGGATTGCTTTGACATTGTAAGTCCAGGAGAGGTTCTCCAAGATCTGCAGCTCTATAAGCCTTTTTGTCTGTGCCTGCAGTCTTAAAAAAGAGGCTACATCTCTGAGGGGTTTCATAGGGTTTCTCTACAAGGAAACTGTCCATGCCTTAGATCGTATCTAGTCAGATATATCCAAAGAGTTCTTGAGGATAGAGTCGGTTCTGGTCCCAATATGCTACTGGTCTGGTACAGTGAAATGTCATATATATACTCTGTAGATTATATACTCTGTAGATTTTGAACTTTTTTTTTTATTATTTTGAAGATCATTGTTGAAAACATTTTAAAAATGTTTTTTCTACATCAGTTAGTTCTGGTCCACCACAATGGGACATTTCTAAGTGTTTATCATGCCACTTGTTAGGGTTTGCCACATAAAAAAGTCCATTTCTTGCAACAGTCCCTTTGAAACCTCTACTACAGTAAAGTTAGCTACCTCATATGCAGACATGACAAACCTAAAGTTTGAATTAAAATATGAAAGCCCCTGAGATGAAAATAAAAACAATTACAGGATGCCAGTTCCATCAGATGCACCTTTAACAGGAATGTACAAATCCCTATAATCTAGCCTGCAAGCCATTGCTCTGTCAGTGAGTGTGGCTTCTTTGGGCTCTATATCCGTTTTCCGATTTGAAATATTGGTTATTTTTGTAATTGTCAGTATTTAAAAAAAACGGTGGTATACAAACAGTATGATACATGCAATCATGTTGTAAGAGCACACAATTGTACCTTTGTTAATCATGCTGTGGACATCAGGGTGCGGCCTTCTGCCTATGGCCAGATCACACCCACGCTGATATTCAGTATAACCACACTCCTGCTCTTGCAATATTGCTTATTTGCATAAATACCATAAAACCATTAACTCAAATAACCACTCTTTACAATCATGGTGCGCAGAAAAGTATATCAGGATGTACAACTCATAAAACCTTGAGGTGGATGGATTACAACAGCAGAAAACCACGCTGGGTGGTGCTTGACTCTTGTTAGTCAATTGATTGAAAGATTTTGAGACTACATTGGGAATAGGCTCACAGAAACTAAACATTTGAAGATTAAAAAAACATTGCCTGGTCTGCTGCGACATGCTCATGACAGTCAGATTTGGCATTAACAGCATGAATTCATGGAACTAACCTGCCCCGTTTGAACAGTTCAGGCTGGTGGTGGTGGAATGGTGTGGGAAATGTTTTTTTTGGCATACACTGGGCTCTTAATGCTAATCAAGCATTGTTTGAATGCCACAAGGTGTCTGAGTATTGTTCCTCAGAGTATTGTTCCACCTTGTTCACTCCTTTATGGCCACAGTTTACAGAGCTTCAGAGCGATAAGTCATCTTGAACTGGATTCATCAACATGACAGTGTATTTCAGTGGCATCTTCAGTCACCACATCTGATTCCAATAGAACACCTTTATGATGTGGTTGCAATGTGTTGAGAGTAAAGGGAGTCCTAGCCAGTATAAGAGAGGTGTTCCTAAAAAATGGCTAGTGACATACTGTACATGTTTTTTAGATGGAGGAATCATTGACAGTTCATTCAATTTTGAATCTGACTAGTAAAGTTCTCATCATGAAGTTTAATTTCACTTATACCAATAAAGTAGTCAACTATTACAATATGCTGTAAAGATTTATTCTCTAATTCTCATCATTGATTTACCATTGGAACACTTAAAAGCCACTCTGGTGATGCTGCGCTTTTTGAGGTCATGGTTTGGCAGGAGCACACCCAGGTCCACTACATCTACTGTGTGAGATGTAGGACGGGCCGGGGTGTCAGACAGGCATATGAATCATGGTGATTTAGACTTGTCTTTTGCAATCCCCTGAGTAGGTCATTCAGTGGATTAAGCACAAGGCGGTGAAACAATCAATTTTATCACAATGGGGTCCGATCCAGGGGAGGACGTCAGTGCCTGTTCATGTAAGGGAAGGAGGGGAAAGTGTGTATTCGTGTTTGTGTGGGTGTGTGAGAAGAGCAAGAATAGCTGCTGATAGATAGGACCATCAGATCAGCTCGGCGCTCATTGATGCATTGTGTAGCTTCTTCAGCAACTTCCTGTTATCACAGACTCACTAAGCGTCACTCCCTCACACCGTCTGGTTCAGCATACAGCCTAAATACCTTAATGTTCATGTAATCTCTAAAACTGTGGTCTGAAAGATGCTTTGACATCCCTCCAACCAACCCCCCTCATCTAGAAATAAGATAGGAACCAGTAACCAGCAATAACAGGAAGAATGTCTCCCAGTTTAGAAATACTTTGGATATTTTCACTGGCAGACTATGGCTGGATTGTTGCTGGTGGCCAGTCGCTTGCATTGTTAAGGGTGACCTCCCTGGAATGTCAAGGTAATTTTTTCTCTATGTATGGAAATGAAAGAAAAGACAAGAGACAGAAAGAAGGAAAGCTACATATGATTCCCATGTGGAGGAATCAGACGGTTAGTCATGAATTCCACAAGTCGTGGAAAAAGCTTCACAAAGTGAGAGAAAGAGAGTGAACAGAAATGGCAGTGGGATGTATTCATGTCTGAATATTTGTGTGATAAAGCTTTTGTTGGGTCTATGTCCTTTCCAAAAGTCAGTTAGGTGAGTCAGAGACTGGGATCTACTTGCGAGGTAATGAGACGCTACCAAGACCAGACTAGCATCCAGACTTTCTGACATCTGACAAGCAGTGGAGTCATGATCCTTAGCCCAAAGAGGTCTCTGAGTCAGGCATGGGGAGTAGCAGAGACACCCCCATCATGGGAAACTACTGCTACCACTCAAATCCACAGTATTAACTCACACTAATGAAAACCATTGCTGAAACTGAGCTGCCAAATATCACAGGTGTTCAGTCCAGATGGGGATCTTTTGTTTGGTTTATCATGAGAGACACAAGAAATCAGACGCCAGAGTAATTCAGTTGCTATTTGTGTTTATTATCATTAATATTAATTTGATGAGAGATTGTCAAGGATCGGGTACAACTGGAGCACACATTTGTCTAGATACTTAACTTCAATCATAGCACATCAAACACAAGAAGAACTTTAGTTCTCACGGCTACCACGAGAGTGGCATGAATGGATTCAACTCATTTCACATTTTTAACGTTCCGTTACCAACTGAGCTCTTGGGAACTGAAGCACACACAATCCTGCTTGAGTTGACCATCTCCTTTAGAACTCCTTCTCCTGATACCTCACCTGTATCACACTCCTAGAAAACAATGATCCATCTTGAACTGTAAAGTATTAAAGTAGAAGGCTTGTCCATCTGTTGGATTACTTTGGATCAAATATTTTATGTAGAGCCCCACAACAGAGGGTTTCAAGCAGAACCTCTTTAGGAAGCAAAGGACCCCCGACTATGCTTTTGATGGACCATTTGTTCTCAGGGTATACCAACTCATGACTTACAATATATGGCCAGTTGTGTGTGTCAAGATTTTGCTACAAGGTCGGGACAAATGATTGTCTAGCAAGTCTTTTTATGCTGAAGCATTAAATATTCTTTCACTGGAACTAAAGCATCCAAATCAGCATGACAATGTACCTGGACTGAAGTGTCCTGCACAGGGCCTTGACCTCAACCCAACTGTGAACAACTTTGGGATGAATTGGAGCACCAACTGCACACCAGGACTTATCATGAGACATTAATGGCTGACCTCACTAATGTTTTTGTGGCTGATTGAGCAAATCCTCACAGCAACACTCCAAAATCTAGTGGAAGATCTTGACAGAAGACCTTGACTTGACAGAAGGTCTTGACTTGAGTGGAGGCTTGGGGCCAACTCCATATTAACGCCATACCTTTGGAAAAGCATATTCAACAAGTACATATGGGTGTTATAAGCTGCGTCCCAATTCAGGGGCTGCATCCTGCATCCAGTGGCACAACTAGTCTTTTTTTGAAGCCTCCTTCATATGCGGCTGAGAAATGCTTCCCTCTTTTCCATGGCAACAAAATATCCAATGGGTGAATCCTTTGCCAGCAAACGCATCCCGAGGTTCATTGTGTGACAATGAGGACTCAAACAGGAAATATGTCATAGAGCAGAATTTCTCATTTGGGTCCGGCCTTCACAGTCTACACAGCCTTTGAAGGACACACCTTCATAGACTTCATGCTTCAAAGGATGCAGCCTCTGAATTGGGACACAGTTGTAGTTGGGTGTCTACATACTTTTGACCATATAATGTATACCAATGATTTCACTGACAGAGGGTTTCAAGCTGAACCAGAAGCTAATTGACCATTCAAGGAACCACTGAAGAACATTGTTGTTCTTCTTACATACAGTGGTGTGAAAAAGTGTTTGCCCCCTCCCTGGTTTCCTGATTTTTTGCATGTTTGTCTCACTTAAATGTTT
>JAOVVG010000028.1:7207231-7225206 GCA_028566375.1 Leptodoras nelsoni
GGTGGTGGATCATTCTCAGCACTGCAGTGACACTGATGTGGTGGTGGTGTGTTAGTGTGTGTTGTACTGGTGTGAGGCGATCAGACACAGCAGTGCTGCTGGAGTTTTTAAACACTGTATTCACTTACTGTATGAGACACATCCACCATATTGCTCCACCCTGTAGATGTAAAGTCAGAGATAGTAGCTCATCTATTGCTGCACAGTTTGTGTTCGTCATCCTGTAATCCTTCATCAGTGCCTGCAAGATGCTGGTGACTGGACATATTTGGTCGGTGGACTCTGAGGGGTTTAAAAACTCCAGCAGCACTGATGTGTCTGATCCGCTCACACCAGTACAACACACACTGTAATTGTGGAACTACAAAGTGCAGCTATATGGTTAGTGGAACTGAGAAATTGGACAATGAGTGCAGAGAAAAGGAAGTGGTGATAATGTTATGCCTGATTGGTATATATTACACATACTACATGAGGTATTTGTCCTGGTGAATGCATTAACATTTAAATGTGTAGAAGAAATAGATAAAGGAGTAAACGAAGCTAAAATATACAGTATATAATAAATAATTTATGCTAAGAAGGCTGAATAATGGAATAGATGTATTAAAGAAGATTGAATATACACATGCATACAGTATGTGTCTACAATATTTTATGAGAATGGTTATTTAAGAGAATAAATATACAGTATATATATATACAGTATTACAGTATATAATTATTTTTATATATTATATAATTACCAAGTAATTGGTACTTTTGTCATGAAATTCTCCGCTGAGTTTTAGGCTATTTAGGTCCACTATGGATTATGAAAGCTAGCACTCTGGGAGACAGATGTTCATTTGCTTGCTTATGTTAGCTTTGATGCCTCTGAATTGTGTACCAGTAAATGATGTGATAGCTGTCACTAATTTCCCTCCTGTAGCTAGCATACTTTTTAATGACAAACGTTCCACTTCAACCCATTCCACCCATTTGAAATTGTTAGGATACTGGGCCATAACCCAAAAGGCATTGAGATAATACTCGAAAAAGAAAGTGAACATTCAGAATGTACACTGTTGAAACAGAGAGCGACGGGTCCTAGTTTATACATTTAAGTAAAGTTAAGGGTTTCTCAAATCTGATTTGGTTTAATTCCTTTCCTTGCCAAGCTGTTGGCATAAGGTTTAAGTAAGCATACAAAATCTACTCATATTAAATATCATTATCGGTAACTTTTTTTACAGTGACTAACCAATTTTATATATATGCGACTCTAAATGGTGGTGCATTTAGACAGATTTGCGTTATTTAACAAGAAAGAAAGCTGTAGCATCAAACTTCTAAATGTAGAATAGCTCCTAATTACCTCACCAGTGATCCCTACAGCCTTGTAGAGCTCTGCCACACCATCGCTCATGTCTAAGCTTAGTCTATGCACCCAGCTGGATGTCCTGCTGCCTTTGATGGCCTTTCTTAAGAGACAGCTAAGTGCCATGGCATTCTTGTGTTTGAAACACCTCCCTAGTTTAAACCTTTGGTGTGGTTGGTGAGTATCATTAGCAAGTGCAAATGGTTCGGGTGCCTGCGGACTGTACCACGCAAACGCGCACTGGTACACATTTAGGTACATTCCCTTCTTCATAGACTCATCAGTGTACTAGGTGGATGGAGGGGGCAATAGAGAGAGAGAGAGTCAAAGACAGACAGATATGAGAAAGAGAGAGAGAAGCTAAAATCTTTGGCATTCACGCTCGCGCTCACTGTGGCAGCTCTGACATGCAGTCAGGCAACAGCTGGGGGGCGGTTACAGACACCATGGGTGTGTATGTGTGTGTGTCTGTCTGTGAGCCACACAGCTGCCTCTGTTGGCAAGTCATGCCAGAGAGATTCCTGCTACTGAACCGGCCCGAAAACACAAACAGTCTGCTACAGTATGTAATAGCGGAGCTTCTGTTGTAACTGTTCCTTTCGTAACTTTTAATACTGCTGTCGCTGGTGGTGTTCATGACATTTTCAACTTGCAACATTGCTGTTTATACTCTCATAACCAAAACGATTTTATACATTGTTTTGCCGTACATTATAAAATATAAAGACTTTGTGTAAAGACTGTACCACCTCTGAAATGTAGTGTTGGCTATTTTTAAAGTTTTTACATTTAAAGTAGCAGTTTGTTATTTTTAAAGCACTTTTCTAACAAGGCAATGACAAGCCTTCCTCTTCCTCGCAATGACCCAGGCTTGTCTTTTGAAACTAGGTATTTCTTTTTAAGGAAAAGCGGCAAATTAGAGATGTCGTAAGTTGGAAGGAACTAATTTCTGGGCCAGAAAATAAGCTTACCAGAGCCTTAAATACACAAACTATCCTGATCCATTGCATGTCGATATTGTGAATCACCATTATTCTAAGGTATCATTAGAATTACATGGATATTAAAAAAAAAAGAAAAACACTTGAAAAATCGCAAACCACATCCTTAAAGTGTGTTGGATCATCTTGTTAGCGCTGGTGCATTTGAAGCTGACCAGGTTCACTATGGCATTTGACCTCATGAATTAACATGAAGACAAGCTGACTGAGCACAGGATGCATGGCATTCCCAACATTGAGTACAGTGTGTGTGTGTGTGTGTGTGTGCGCAAATGCATATGTGGTGTCCATCTCAGCTTGGATAGAAATGCAACCCCACTAACACCATTAATATGCATGTTATCCATAATAGCTAAGTGGTAGGTCACCTCACATATTCAGATAGCCGGGTTCAAGTTCAGTGTTACTTGTACAGTACCAGTCCTGTTGAGTCCTGTAGTAAAATGAACTTTTATTCTAAACAGCAACACTTTTATTTCCTGGACTAGGTCCACATTATATTGGCTTATTTGTTTATTAAAACCTATTGATGAATACATTAAATGCATGTAAATACATAATATAATATGATAAACCTTTTATTATATGCCATTTAAAATTTATCAGTACCCACAAAATTGTGAAATTTATTCTGGTTTCTCTGAATATTATGAGGTTACAGATTTGATCTATTCAGTATTTCTGCTTATAACGTGAATTGTTAAAGGAAATAAAAAAATGGTTCAGTGACATTGAAAATGGGTGAGATACATTTCTGTTGCATGTTACAGGGACATTGCATTATAACTTAAACGTTGGACACCGAACATGTCTGAGCTGATAAATAGTGTGAACTGTTGAACCAGTCCTTTAAGCTTTACTGGTTGTTTGCTGCCTGGAAGAAAATAAAATCAGAGAGATGGCCCGAGGCTACTACGTGTTCCTTTTTTTTATCTGCATTTCCATTAAGTCCTCCTCCACAGTTCTCACGAGGCCAAGTGGATGCTGTGCCGGGTGGTTCTTCATGTGTCTCTGGTTCTTGTGTCTTGTGACAGGGACCCTTGGCCTTTCCCCTGCTGGCAAGATGTCACACTTAAATGAAGAGCAGCCCACAATTCATTACAGGGACATGTAGGCCAGCCTTACTATCTAATTATCATTCCATGGCTAAGGAAAAGGAGAGTGGGAAAGGGAAAGAGAGGGAAAGAAAGTCTTCATGCTATTCTTTTGCTTTTTGCAGAGGGCACATCGTTCTAAGTCAGTGATCTCTCTGGATTCTGACCTAGTTCAGGTCATGACAGCAGGAGGTATCTCTAACCACTGTACTTTTACTCATTAACTTCCTCAAAATGCCTGTATAAACACACACACACACACACACACACATATCCTGTACCTTGTGACTAACCGATTCAAAATACAAAATGCAGGCCTCTTGGGCACCTCACTGGACCCAGAGATATAATATTTTCCTCCTCTGTGTGACAACACTAGGACGTCTAAATCAGTTAAAGTTACAGTCAATGAATTTAAAAAGAAACACAGACCCTTTATACTGCGTTCCATCCAAAGCCACACCCCCAAAACCATGCATTTGCCCTGCCTAGACTCCAACACCTGAATGCTCTTGTGAAATGTGCTGCTTTTGGAATTGACTATCAAATAGACCCATTTCCTTGTTTTGCACATACTACAAATACAAATACAATTTTTATTTCAGATTTTTACTCTAAAAAAAAACTCTGACCCCATCTTCAAAACCCTTGTCAAAGCACTTCTTGCATCACAACCGAGTGAATGAGCAGTTTGTTAAATTGGATACTCTACAAATTTCCCATAGTGAGTCATTTTACACAAATATAAACTATGAACCATATTGAGCATGTATTAACCATGTGCTGTATGAAAGCAGTGCACCACACAAACACACCCCCACACAAACAAACACACAAGCACTTCTGACCTTCTAACCTTGCCACATGCAGTTTCCACTGTATTTGTTTTCTGTTTACGTCGAATGCTTGGACAACCCTCTTGGATCCATTTTCTTGTCTGGCGAAGTAAAAGAGTCCTGAATGCTCAGCAGTGTACTGTAGGGATGGAGAGCAGACAGTGAAACTGAAGAGGCTAGCAACTCTTTATAAATAGGTCTCGCCCGTTAGGAAGCATCATAGAGTGGAAACGCTGCTTCTGGATCAGCTCTGACTGATCTGCTGCTGTGTCTGAGATTAAAGCTGAAACTGTGTAACTGTGTCTTCAAGACTGACACAGATCTCAGGTCTGCCAGTAGGACTGAAAATCTGTACACTGGAGAACTAACATTTTAGAGAATTCAAATGAGCTCCAAATGTACCATATAGGAATGAATACCGATGATTATAAAGGCATTCAAACAGGAGAGGAATCTCATCTTGGAACTGAGCACAAGCCTGGAACGGTTGTGATATCAGAGAAGGCAATACATGATCGGACATGAACAAGTTGCGCGACATGAGGCCATGAGACACCTGTCTGGAAGTCCTGAATCCTAAAGTTTCTTTGCAATGTAATAACAAAGTAACAAGATAAAGATCCGTCATGGGCTATTTAATATTAACTATTCTATCTTTCTAAAAAAATGGTTTTACTTGGAACTTTTTCTCTGACAGAGCCTTTAAGAATAAATGTAAAGGGACAAGAAAAACCCAGCAAGAATTAAGGTCTAGGTGTCATGAACACAACCTTCTTCACTAAACCAGTCCAAATAATAGAAATGTTACAGAAAAATAGTATAACATGTAGGCTGTTTGGGGGTGAACTACCCAATCTGGCAACACGGAGTTGAAATGACAGACGAGTTAAAGCAGGATATGAATTTGAATGTCGCTGGAATTACATTCTAACAGGCCAATTATGACCACTTGAGTGTTGGATTAACCATCTGGATTAACCCCTGGGGCTAAATAAAACTTGTACAGTGTTTGCTTATGATGTGAATACTGTAGATGCTAATTCAACACTGAAAGTTTTGTTTTGCTGGAGGCTTGTAAAACTTTTCGGGAGTGTAGAAAGTTTGCTGGATTGTGAAAATGGTGTGTATGAATATAAAGTCAGGGGTTATGATTATTACTTTCAGGGCACCCTGATTACAGATAAGATCTCCTCTGATTACTACTATAATCAGTCTTAATGAAACCGTGGGTGAAATAAAGCGTAATGAGATAATGGTAAACCATGGTCTGTTGACCTATGTTTAGAAACCTGATCGTAATTCTATTTAAGAGTTCAATTGAGGATGAGTAACGTTCAGAGTTGAACCGATACAACGTGACCTTTCATATAGTCATCTGTTAGGGCCTACATTAGCCTACCATGTCAGTCATTTCAAGAATACGGCGCAGTAGTGCAAGCTTGTGACTCATCAAGGGGGAAAACTGAAAGAGAATATTTATCCTATTTCAGGTTTAGTGCCCTAATTGTAATGACTCATTACTCCATTAACAATTGTTCTGTTGTTGGCAGAGCGTTCGCTTATAATTTCGCTGATCCGCCGCATTAAGCGAGTTAACGGTAGTCTAGCTCCTTTTATTTTCCAAAGAAATACCATGTATGACGTCAGAGTCCCCTATAAAATGGTGCCGTTTGAAATAAAATAAAATAAAAAACGTAACATAATATTGAAAGTAATAGAAACAATGCGCAAGAAGATTTCAGACTACCTCCTTCCATCCCTCCATCCCTCCATATCTCCTCCCTCCAGGTATATCGGTAGGTATGAGCACATATTTCCAGCTTTTAGGCTAGTCTGACATCATGCAACAGTTTATACAGTCTATTTTATTCTTTGTCTTATTTGCCTATAGCCTATATATTGGCATGCTCCATTTTAATTGGCAATGTGTGAATTACGATTTGAATCGACACACAAGCAAACAAATATGACTAAAAGGAAAATAAAAGTCAGACACGACAGGCTATGCAAAATCCAAAATGACTTATACACAGTCTTATGCAAACGAACATGCTGGAATTGGATTCATTACATTGCAAAAAAATCATATCTCATGCAAATGCAATCTCAGAAATGCAAGTCGAACCTTTTATTTATGTAGAGGTGGAAATGATCTGTCTTTACATGCCTAAGTTTATTCTGTCCCGGCAGTCACTTAGTCTTAATTATTAATGCAGTATTTAAAAAACATTTAGTCTAATTGTGCACTTATGATTATATTTTTCTAAAGTTTTTTCCACCTCTAAAAATGCTCCGTGTTGCTGTTGATTGTCGCACATTTGTTCCGGTTTGTGTATATCAATAATGTCGTTGTTTTAGAGAAATTAGGTTTATGTTTCAGTTTTTTTAAACACAAGCAGACAGTCTGTCTTTTTAAATAACTCTGAAACAGTCGTAATTCCCGCGTCTCCATCCGTCAGGTCTGAAATGAATGACCAAACCAGGCTACACCGCTTGTCAAAATAGAGTTACAACGAATTTTTTAAGAAGTCGCTTCATCTGGAGCTCAGAAACCAAGAAACTCCTGCGACACTTTCCATCGTTTGTGTTAACACCACGCAGCCTGGCAGGCAGTGCCCAGGATTTCGTTAGATAGTTTGCTTTTATTAAAAAGCTTTTAAAAAAATAGGTTTGAACCTGAACAGCAACTGGGTGTCGGATTAATAGCCTAGACTCATTGCCTTTGTTGCTTATTGTTATGAAACACCTTTTATTAGATAGAAGCGCTTTAAATAACACGATCTGATTCATCCTCGTGTGTGAATCTTCGCAGGGTTAAAAAAAACCCGCTCTGTGTGTGGACGCTCAGTAACAAACTGGGTTTAGGCTACAGGGAAGATCCTGGAATGGAAATGCAAACCGGTGACAAATTTACGGAACTCGGATCGGACAAATCGTCTGATCTTCTTAGATCTGTCTGATCTTATATAACACTCTCACACGCACAGACGGCATTAACAGAATAGCAGTACTCCTGTATAAACTGTGTTGCTCTTTGGCGTTGGGGTGCAACCACAAAAAAAGATATAACCTATTCTTCGCTTTTAGTGTGAATCGTTCAAACGTGAATATACGTTATTAAATAAAGAAATAAAGCAAATATTTGGACTTTAAAGTCCACTTCTGTTCATGTTAAAGCTTTACTCTAAAGGAGCACCGCGTGCACCGCAGTGGTCCGACCTACAGTACTTTTGAATATTTATAAATATAGGAACTCATGCATTAAAGTTATCCTGGACTAATTCCTAACATTTGGATCAGCTTGTCTAAAACAGCATAAAAAATATGATTGTTGTTCCGTCCAAGTGGACATATGAACTGTGACACTGCATTGGGAGTTCATGCGCTTTTCCGGGGTGTACGGGTTTTGTTTACCTTATACATCCACACTAGAAGGCATTAATAGACTTGTCCTCCCCTGGGTGTTAGGGAACAGATACACCTATATCGACTGACAGGTGACACCAAAGCTCAGATGACCTCCACAAAGATGGGCTGTGTGGACTTTACAGGCCTACACCAGGGACCGGTGCTGTTTTTTTTAACATTTTGAATAGTAGCCTGTTTGCTGTAGGGATGCCCACTTGCTTTTAATAATTAAGATTATGAATGTTCATTTAAAAACGTTCATTTTTTCTTTCTTGGTTTGTCTTTTAAATGTGAAGCACCCTGTTGCACATTCAGCCTCCTGAAATGTGACCTTTGATGTAAAAAAAAAAAAAATGACGCCTTTAACTTGAAAGCAATAAGTCTGTGGTTAGTTTTGAGTTGTGAGTTTTCTCTGTCTCCCCGCTGTGTATTTCTTGATTAGGCTAGCATATTTTCATGTTATGAGTTCCACTAAGTCTCAAATTCAGCGCAAGCCTTTTAAAAAATCAGGTTTGAATGGATCAAGATCCCACATGAGAAATAATGCCTAGTCAAGTGGAAAACCTCAACCACTTCGCCTGTTCTCCAGTTTGTCTTGTAGCCTCAGACAACCACCTGTTATTGCTCACACACTTCATATAAGACTTAAATAGCTGCACTCTTTAAAAAGGGGGATTTTTGGGTGCACGGGTTCTCAGGAACTCTTCTCTAAGGGCAACCCTTTGTTCTCAGGATCTACAAAGGGCTTAAAGGTTTCCCTGCGTTGGTATACACTGGTGAACTTTTTTTTAGCTATATTAAACTGGACGTTTCTTTATCCTAAAGCATGCGTATAGCTTTATTCACACGCAGCTGAAAATGTGTGCCGGGCAAATATAAACCTAAAATAGCCTATCAGATATATAAATGGGTTAGTGAATAACGCACATAAAAATAAAAATAATGACACACTGAACGCGTCCAGTTACCTGAGGGACACGCGGCAGCGTTTATTGGTCGTCGCGCGAAGCCGGGAAAAATGATTGACAGCAGCGGTAAGCAAACTTCGTGATGCAACTCGGCTGAAACAGCGAGCTATAGAGCGACCCAATCAGAGCACTGTTTAATGCACAGTCTGCTACTTCAAATAGCAAAAAAATACAGACAACATGAAAAAGGAGGAAGCGTTTCTCTCGTGCATTAGAACCACCGGCTTTCCTACGACAGGGTGCGCGCGCTCAATGCCGACAGCCAACACACACCGGCGCTCTCTCTCTTTCTCTCTCTCTCTCTCTCTCTCTCTTTCTCGCTCACTCACACACACACACACACACCCGCACAGAGACACGCACGCGCGCAGGCACTCGCGTTCACCACGTTCAGTTTTTCCATCACGGAGCGAATTGTAGAGAATTGTCGGGCCACTTGGTCTACCCACTTCCCGTGAGCCGTATGCACAAAAACCGAGCGGAAAAAAGCCGAGCGTTCTGTAGCCTATTGCTCCGCGCTAACTTTGCCGTAGACGAGGGTGCGAGCGCTGGAGCACGTGACCCGAGCTGATCCGCCGGTTTTGTTAGGGTGGAGGATTTCTGGGTTTGTGTACATAAGGTCGTGTGCTTGTTGTGTTTCTCTCTCTCTCTCTCTCTCTCTCTCTCTCTCCCTCTCTCTCTCTCTCTCTCTCTCTCTCGTTACTCCAAGTGCCACCGCTCCGCCTCCTCCTCTTTTCGCAACATTGACGCAATGTATAAATGCTGGAACAAAAGGACAACTTCCTTGAAGCTTGGCGTATAATTGCAAAAAAAAAAGAGAGCGAGCGCAAGAGATAGTGCCGCCTCGCCTGGCGCGCGCTATAACCGGAGCCCGGTGTGCCAGTTTGCTGGAATATTATTTCTGATTTTCGGCTCTCCGTGCACATTACGATGTCATGGGTAGCCTATAGCGCTGCTTTCCAGCTTTCCACCGCTGAAGTAAGTATCATTATTCAATCGCAAACCTTTCTCCGTTCCTTTTCTCCCCCCCTCTCTCTCTCTTCCTCTCCCCCTCTCCCCATAGCCTGTATAGACTATCAGTGTAGCTGCGCGTTTGTCGCGAATTAGAAAAAAAACGCGACCCAACGCGCTTTGTTGTTGGGATGCCTTATAAATATAGTGTAGTGTAGTCTAGGTGTGTTTTCATGCACCGGTTTAATAATTGAGGATGAAAGTTGCAGCGTTGTTTCCCGGGCAAACTCGACGGCTCATTATCTAGCTTATCAAAATTCCTCCAGGAGCGGGGGAGGTAAACAACCAGAGCGCATTACAGTTGTTGGGTGTAAGGGGAGAGAAAAAAAAAGAATGGCGCTATTTTTTCCCTAAGTAATATTGGGGTTTTATTTGGCAGGTTGGAGTCCGGGTTGACACAAAAGGATTGAGAAAATGAAGTATAGTTTGCCCGGCGTTCATGCTGTAAATCTGAATGTATGATTTGGTTGCCATTGCGTGTTTAATTCCGTGCGTATTTGGGGTTCAGTCACCGGCGGAGGATTTTCTAAACGTGCAAACCGGAGTGCCGGTTGTTTTATTTTTTTATTAGAGCTCACGCGTTGAAACTGAGGACAACGGTTGGTTAGGTAGTACTCTTGTCGAAATGAATACACATTTTCACACATGTTGCTCGTTTCCAGAGCTCTGTTTTCCCCATAGCGGTTTATTAATAATTAGTCCGTGGAGTTCTCTTTCCCAAAAGAAATCTCTACCGGCTTGACTTTGCGAACAAAGAAGCGGGGCGATTTTTCGCTCAGTGGAGGGCTTCGGTAAAGAAACGGCTAGACTGTTTACAATAATAACAGGATAGTGGTGACGTCGGGTAACGGACAGCGCTCTCAGCCAGAGGAAAAACTTCTGAGGCATCAACAACGTGCTAAATTTGGACGAGGGGGGGGGGTTACATCATCGAGGTAGCGCTCGGGGGCGGGACTTCCGGTCGGGTTTGAGTTCGTACCGCTGGAGACGGAGAGGGGGAGATCAGGCACAGCTCGTTCCTCAGCATCTCAACTCGACCGGCTCTAACATTAATGAATTGCTTGATAAATGATTTCAGCAAGATATTTACTTCCTGAAAAAAAAACATCCACAATGTCTGTATAAGCCTGTTCAGTGCTGCGTCCGAATAGTTCATCTGGGCTTGACTCATGTCCATGCAACCTGAGACATTTTAACATTAATATCTCAGTATAAAAACACACACAGCCTATAGTTTATTTAGCAGAATATTCCAGATTGTGTGTGCTTTCAGCTTTGTGTGTGTGTGTGTATGTGTGTGTGTGTATGTGTATGTGTTAGTACATTTCCTGGTATAAAAAAAGGCATGTCAAGAGTCACTATATCATTTAAAACAATATAGGAAGCATTTTTAATATTTTTACTGACTACTTTCTTTTACGGTTGTACCAACAAGACATTATGACATCATCAGTTTATCATTTCCATCACATGTAGGCTTTGGGAAAATGAAGCGTACCTACATTGGTTACAATTTTCTTCCTGTCAACAACAGTAACAATTATTTTTTTATCCCATGAGCCTGTCATATAAGTACTGAAGGATAATTCATGCATTTGTGGTATTCTTCTATTCTGAAATATGTATATCTTCTGATCTGAGGCCACAAATGTTCATTTTTGGAATTGATCACCACGTGCACGAGTCCTGTATCTTTCAAAACAATACGCGATGCACAACACGCAAACGGTTTACACATTACTAACACTAACAGCAGGCACAAAAACGATGATGAATTATACATTGTCATGTTATTTTTTTTAGTAGACAGACAAGTTTACAACAACATGTTTAATTTCAAGGTCAAGCAGACTCAAGAAGCGATCTAAAACAAAATAGTGATGAGTTGCACATGAAGCATGTGCGCAGTGAGATGAAGGAGCTCTGTACTACATTACGACTGTCCTGCTGTCACGGCTGTGCACAGGCTACCCTACGTTTCTTGCACCCTTAGTGGAACGTAATTGTAGAGGCAGATAATTAGACCGTAAGGAGCTGTGTTAGCACTTTGGGCAACAAATTATATCTCTACAACCCCCTTTTTGACAATGCATGTGTGATTAGCTGTGTATCGGTTAAATGTTAGCCTGCTGTGAACATCAACAGTGTTCTGAGCTTCTCTTTTTGCTATGGACCTCAGCAGCATCCTAAAAAGAAGGCTGTAGCTTCCTAGGCTACCTGCATATGCTTTTCTACTTGTAATTGTATTTTCCTGACAAGATCTGCTGATGAAAAAAGGGATTAGATGAAGTCAATGTGTAATCCAAATAGTTCCATTATTGTAACACTGTTTATTAAGATGTCTAGGCAGTTGTAGCTGAAATAGCTTGAAACCTGTGGGATTTAAGGTGCATTACAGTGACTTTACAAAACTCAGCATCCAATTTAAAAAATATATTAGACCGTCATTCAGCACTGATAATGATTTAAGGTGCATTTGTTGCTTGAGGCTATGTACGCGAGGAGGCTCCCTTCAAGCTTGAGCATATTTTAAATGCTTATAAAGAAGACTCCTTTTTGTTCATGCCATGTAATCAGAAGGTTGTCACTTTTGTAATCTCTCTCCCCTCCCCTCCCCTCCCCCCCACCGCAGGACTCTAATTGGTGAAATAAACCAAATAAACCAGCGTGAGTCAGCGGTCATGTCTTGTTAGGCCAGCTCACTTAACAGGGGTCAGAGGTCGCTGTTGTGTTCTCAGGCTTGACCTGCAGGCGTCTATTGGCTTTTGATGGATGTTGTCACTTAAGTGTGCAGCTTTGGCCTCTATAAAATAGAAGGGTGTGTGTAGGGGGGTGACGTGTACCCACACTCGCCCCCTCCCACACTGTTTAGGGGAGATCACAGGGGTGCAGCTGCTACAGACAACTTTAGTCTGGGGAGGGGAGATAGCTGAGCCTCCTCAATGAGAACAAAACCTTTTCTCTCACTCTTTCTCACTCTCTCTGTCTCTCTCTCTCACACGCACACATGCTTGCCCCTTACAACTACGCCTATTCTTACACAATAAAGCGCCGTCTGACAAGTGACGGGGTGCACGAAAGTTCACTTGACGTGCAGCAGACTTGGCTGCGTTGTCTGGAGGAGAGAGAGCAAAGGTATAGCGTATGATGCTCCAGAAGCATAATTACCTTAATTGTTAGCTTCAGAAGAATGTTTGTTAGAATACAGAGACAGTGGATCACTGTAACTAATGCATCAGAATAAAAAACACTTTTTTTATCAGGTGGACAAGAATTCTGGTGATAATAGCTAAGGTATAGCAAAGGAACATGCAGAAGTAAAACTTATTTTTATAGTGAGTTCTAACACAGCTGCGCTTTAGCAGCGATACACAAAACAGTTAATGTAGAAACCTTTCTTTCTTGTTTTCAGAGGGCCTTCAAACGCAGCTGTAATGACTTTCCCTGAGTCAGTGATGAAAATTATGTCTTAGAAGATCTTAGAAGTCTTTTACAACGAGTGGTGCTAATCATGTGGTGGAATTTATGCTGGTTTTTCTTTTTTTGCTGTATTAAATTGAGATGCAATTGACGCTACCAAAATGGCATTATTAGGGCATTTCCATGTTGACCCTGTTTAACAGGACATAAATACATAGGTCCCATTTATCCATTACATATAAAAGGCATTCAAATAGCCTCCTGGATTTTTTTTATGTAAATGACTTAGTGGCATGTAAATAACAATGCTGCGAACATGTACCAACAGTCATTTTATTGTAGTGTGAGGAGTGTTTGAGTGTAAAATGGCCAATTAGACAGAGTTAGACTGCATCTCACTTACAGGGAGAGTATGTGAATTATAGATTATGCTATGAAGCAATTTATTTTGACCTTTGAAATATACAAGCAGAGGTCCAAAAGCATCTTAGCTCCAAGGTCAGTGTATTTTGTTAAAGGTCTTTTTAGACATTTGCATTTTGTGTATGGTCAAATCAGAAATATGCAGTGTAAGTTTTTGTAGAAGTGAATAAAGCAGGTTGTCAGACTTTTATTCTTATTTAATTCACATTCTTAAAGATATTTAGTTGCAGTTATAGTAGTAGACTGCTAGGCCTTCATGGATATATGAAATATGTGTCACAGAACACTTTGTATGTTTAGTCTGTGATTTAATGTAATAAATTGTGACTAACTTTGTGCAACCTCTGAACACTCTCCACTAACTCCTACTCAAACGAGTAAATCTGTCTATTTATACTGGTGTGCAGATCTCAGCTATGTCAAACACTGTCCATAACTGAGAGGTAAAATCTGGATGCGTCATTATAATCAACGTCTCTCGTAAACGGCTCTCCAGTGTCTCTGTGCCATGCTCAAGCAGCCTGGTCACAATTTAAGGCCACCAACATTCGTCTTACACTATGACTGATTTTGTAAGGTAGTCGATAATATACTGTGATTCATAGTTTCATATGATATATATATAGTGATTCATAGTTTCATATGATATATATATAGTGATTCATAGTTTCATATCATTGTGAAGAAATATGATAACATTACAGACACGAGGTGCTAGGCTAGTGAACTACACTATATTATAAAAGCATATACACATAAAAGGCAGCCTTAATTCGGTTACATGCACCAAACGTATGAGCAATTAATAAATCATAAGAATTAAAGTGATGGACAACAAAATGAGGTGTGAGTCAGGATCCTTTCTTTTATTAGAAAGAAAATAGGATGTAAATAAATTTGGTGATATTTAATTTAAAATGACATTTTTTTCTCTAAAAAATACATCCAAATAATAAATATCTATAGTTTAGGATGGGTATGGATGTACATGTATGTAGTACATATAAAATCCACAAATATAAGTAGTCTGTGTGATAATAATGTGCCGTGAAGTAGTTATTTATGCATTAATAGGCCTATTTCTGATTAGTATTTAGTTCTGACTGTTTCTCACAAAGCCTGTAGATTTTTTGTCTTAGCCTCAGTGCATGGGGAGATAGCCAGTTTGTATAAAAGCTGATATTGTGTAGACTTTGTGTGACATTGTATATCACTTAAACACATAGAATGCATATTTATTGGAAAGCTGAAAATGTATAGACTACTGCATGTTATCAATGTATATATCACAGTATATAGATATAGACATAGATATATATCACAGGTTTGGTCAGATGACATTCAGAAAGCTGATTTTACAGCTAAACAATGGCATGTAGCAGAATATGGAGAAAGAAGATTGAGGTTTGAGATAAATACTTCAACTTATGTCCATATGAGCCTAGAACCAGGCCTGGTCTGGAGACTGAGCTAGTTATAACAAATGAATAGGCTACTTAATACCTAATAATAATAATAATAATAATAATAATAATAGTAATAATGATAATAATAAGTAACTGTATACCAGCAGGTAGGCTATGTATTTGAATCTGGCATCCAAGTGTGTCTCAGAGGGGGCTGGAGAGGAAAATTCAGGTCAGTTTTTCTTCTAATGAGCAGAAAGGACATTTTACACTGTTACCCATTAGGAAGAAGGGATGCATTTAGATTAGTCCATAAAGATGGAGGGTGAGGGTTTAGCCTAGTTGACCTGAGTGCTACACGAGACTACAGGGTGCTTTCTGTTTTTCATTATCTTTTATGTTCTTATCAAATGTGATGGGCTATTGCCTTCCCCGACGCCTGCCCCCGAGCCGACTTCTCACTCCAACTCTGCTCCACAGCGTTTTATTTTAAAAGCAGTGACACTGAAATGTATACGATTATTCGTCTTCGCGCTGAAAATGTGTCCGAAAATGTGCCAGGGAAAAAAAAATAGGAGTCTGCCACCTTCAAAGCTCTTAAAGTCAGTCCATGTTCCCGGCATGCCCATGCTGGGGGCGGCTCCTCACGATTTGAATGAACAGTCACTTTCGGCGCCATTTTCGAGTGAGCCGCGATAACATCAACACTGCCGCTGCTGCCTGCGCACCGAGCTCCGGCCCGACACCGCGGACGCGCTGGCGGAGGCAAAATCCGGATAATTCATCCACTTTCTTTTTTTTGCGCGCGCGTAGCATTAACCGACAGTCGTCGACTGTACAAGTGATCAAGCGTCTTTAAGTGATACGGAGTCCGTGGGAGGAAAAGACTCGTCTGCGCGCGTGCGTGTGCGTGTTTTTTTTCCGAGCAGCATTTTTTGAAAAAGAAAAAAATGGCAAAAATTATCAGGCGGTGTTCGGAAAAATCTTGAAAAATTCTGTAAAATACCTGAGAGCTTTGAGGTGCGGTTTGGGGGTGGATGGACCGGAGAAAAGCTCGTTTTGGGTGTTTTTTTCAGCTTGGATTTTGAGCGGGAGTAACGGATGTGCTGGTGCAGTCCGCTCGCCCTGATGCACTCAACACACACACTCACACACACACACACACACACACACTCACTCACACACACTCCACTGACAGCCGAGCCGCATAAACTCCACCGCACTCTCCCAGCCGGGCTGGTAAGGCTTTCCAACCTCATTTACAAACTAACCTACCTGTTTATGTCGAGTTTATTGTTGAGAAACAGAAAGTGCAGGCTGTAATCCAGGATCCCCAAACCGTGTCGAGGCATAAATTACTGTTCGGGGGAGTTCACGAAGCTATTTGCGCCATTTTACCGTCCAGCCACGCAGCGTCTGGGGAAAAGTTACTTGCAACAAAATAGCGTTGTATCCGGACACCATGTTTCTGTCCTGTTTAACCTGGTCACTTCTGCATCCTCATTCATTACACTGTTTCATGCCTAAGCCTTCTTAATGCGACATGATTGCTTCTTACCTCTGATGTCTAACCTTTCCTAAACCAGTCACTGCAATATCCTTAACAGAGGAACCCGTTTATTGAAATGATGGATCCAGAACTGCATTACAGTAGAAAAGAAGTGCAAATGTGTCTTACATCTGTGGTGTGATGGCTTCCTTATTCTTTAGCTAAGCTACTTTTAGAATGACAGTTTCTGGCCCGAGCCCACGTCTTACTTTTTGTTCTCAGTCATAAGGCCCAGTCAGCTCCTACAGACAGCATATCTTTAATATGTTTGAGCTTCTGATTTCATCTGTGTTTTGCATGATTCAGTTCTGTGGACTGAATATCCAAATATATAATGTGTGTGCCAGGGATATTGTTTTGCACATTACAGGATCAAGGAGTCTGATTTTTGTGCTATTTGTGCTTAAGCTTAAGATGTGTGGGAGTGGTTAATTGAAAAAGTGCTACAGAAGGGAAAAAAATGAAGTTTCGGACTTGGCAGAGGTGTGTGTGTGTGTGTTCGTGTGTTCCACGAACCACTCAGCTCGAGCCCTACTTGCCCCGGGTGTGTGTTGCACACCTGGAGATTCTCTGTGCACCTTCAAGAGCATAGAAATGTTGCTCAAAATTATTAAATCCATTCATGTATTTTTTTCCCCATTTATTTCTGACCTTAGCTCATGGTTTTATATTAGATTTATATTAGATGTGATTCACACCCAGTACACACAGGGTTAAGTAGTACTGAAATTTCCTGAACTAATTCTTATTAATAGTGCTTATGTTCAGCAAGGACTATATTCTCTGGTCATATTAAGACACTGTTTTAATTACCTTTTTCTTTTACCATTTGACAGGTTCTTCTACTTAGTAAGACTGTAAAAGGTTTGGGGAAGGTACATTTCTGAGCCAGGTCAGATGCTTTCAGCTGTAATATAGTTTACTAGCATTCAAAAAGAAAAAGAAAAAACAAGTTTCCAGTTGTATTGTTGGTCTGTGGTCTCACTCTGTGAATACATTTTCAACTTCACACACACACACACACACACACACACACTCGGTAACACTTCTCACACTTTTCACCATAACCAGTGTTTCTTGAGTGTCCATGTAGCTTTTAAAAATCATTTACTCAGCAATAGAAATTCTCTGAACCAATAAGGTTGGAATCATGATGGGTAAAAATTATTCCAGGCTTTTGTGTAAAATTATAATGACCACAGAGTTTAGATGCTAAAGTGAAATATTAGCACAAGCTGACTGCTGGCCAAGTCGCTGCATGTCCATATGTTGCTATTGACAGGAGGGTGTTTAAGAGGAGAAATATTTGCTTTTCAGATTGCATGAAAAACAACTAGGTGAGAGGATCTCGTTTCCTTGTGACAGAGAATAAATAATGCATGTAGCTACACATAATCACTAGGTGAGTGTATTACACACTAATACTTGGGTAATAAAAGTTAGCCATATATACACACCCATACACACGTGTGTGTGTGTGTACGTATGTATAAATGTGT
>JAOVVG010000028.1:7225306-7237727 GCA_028566375.1 Leptodoras nelsoni
ATATAGATGTGTGTGTGGGTGTTGTGGGTACAGTCATAGTTATATACAAAATGTATTTATACATGTGTGTGTATATGTGGTGTGTATATATATATATATATATGGATAGATAGATAGATAGATGGATAGATAGATATAAGAGAGTGTGTGGGTGTTGTCATAGGAGATGTTATTAGAAGAAAAGGGGCAAATAATTTTTCCTGGCACACATCAGATCTGAATTTCTACATTTATACCTTACATATTTAAAAACCTGCTTTATATTTTATGCATTCCTATATGTCAGTAGTTTTACTTTTAGCTTATTGTTACTGTCAGTTGTTTGAGGAAGTCCTGTGTAGCTAAATATACTCACACGGGTTACACACCCTTTAGAACTCGTGCACACACACACACCACCAACACGCTATACATGATCACATTAACATATGTGTATAAAATTCCTAATTTCTATTATACTAAAATCCCATGTCTGTTGACACACTAGGATCTGTTAGAAGGGAAAAACGGCTGTAAATAAGAATCCACTCAGCTCAAGGTGTTATTAGATAAGAATTAGATGTGCGATAAACAGATATCGTCATGGCAACAATGACTTTTGTTTATCTGTTCCTTGTCCAGATCAACAATGGCAGTTTTCTGAGCTTGCTCCTGACTTGTCCAAATTTTGCATAACTTTTTGTGTAGTTCTCCTCCTGTGCTCTCTAAAGTGTAGCTCTTATCTGGCACATAAATTTAAGTGTAACCTAAAAAAAAAATTTAAGCAAGTAAAATATATTGTGCTCAGATATTGCTTAATATTGTGTAATTGTTGTACTTGTTTTGATGTCTATTATTATTATTAATATTATTGCTGTTGACAGACACCAGGTGGTCTTAGGTCTGGACCAAAATTTGTAGACCCATGAAGTATACACACACACACACACACACACACAGTGTCTACTCACAGTGTGTATTTCAGTATTTAAGGTCAGGAGTGACTTTATTGCAATTTATCTTTTAACCCATAATATATATATTTAATCATCTTAATACACACCGACATCTTTGATGCTATTTGGTAGTTGAAAACAAAAGTTTTTATAGTATTTGATACAGGCTTCATAATGTAGGCCTTAAGTAGCAGTCAGCCATCTTCTTAACTGAAGTTAAATGGCACTTGCCATAAAGAGCACCTTTAGTTGGGGTGTAATTAGATCATACAGTCAACCAGCACTAACAAAAATATGCTTATTCTTGTTTATATTAAATAAAATGCTTCTATCATATTTTAAATAAATATTTAAGCTATAATGTCACCTAGCAGTTAATCACACTTATTGGAAACACAGAGCAGTGCATTTCTCATATACAATAATAGACACAAATGCATTGAATGCAAGTGCACAATATGTGATGTAATCAGAGTTGCCGGTTTGAGACCCAGGTGTCCCTCTGGCGCGCCTGTCCCTGTCCCTGTCCCTCGTCGCAATCAGGATGGCAGTGAGAGAAGTCCTCAGTGGCTGTATGTTATAAATAAATAGGAAAAAGAACACACAACATAATTAAAACATTCCATTAGCCTGGGAGTAAACTATTAAAATATTTTCTGTGTTGCTTAAAGTTTTATTAGTGTATATCCATATTTCTTTTATTATTTTTTTAGTTAGTGGCTCTGTTTACCATGCAAAGTAATGAATGCACAAAGTGACATTAAGCTTTAACTATAATTTTGCTCATAGGGATGACATCAGTTCTGGACATTTTTCTGTCTTGATTTTTTTTGTGAAGGATAAAATTTTTTTCCACTGAGCTCTTTTTTTTGACATCCACCCTTCACATGTAGCCTTGTTGCAGCACAGCCACTGTGACCAATTAGTAGAAATAATGATCACCAACAATGACTAGCGGTGCAGCGAAATACCGCACAAGTCCGTTCCTCTCAAATTAGTCAGGCTTCAAATAGACTTGTAACTTTCTGGCAAACGTCCAAAAGGATACCCTTAAAGTGCCTGACACAGGCCCGGCCTGCTCCGTAAAGCCGCAGCTCGTATTAGCGAGACTGATATGACTTAAAGTTTTCACCACTCATTTAGGTATAATGTAAATGATTACATGATATCGGGATTGACTCAAGCGACTCTCGCAATTACAGAGAGGCTATTAGTGTTGGACGGATTTGTTTAGGTCACATACGTCACCTCACATATGTCACCTTTCCGCCCCGGTTCGTAGTCATTTCTGTATTGCTAGTAGCCGAAATCTGACTCACCGCCTACTTGCAAAAAAAATTCTGTGACCTCAAATTTTGGCATTGTAGTTATACTCATAGGTATATTTCTTTTTTTATACAAGACTGAGTCAAATGGAAAGCTTAAGAGTGCAACATAAATTAGGATAGAGTCAAATTGCTTGTTAGAGGAATCTGGATGCTTGCATTGAACAAAAATGATACAATTTTATCACCTATTTGCAATAAATAATGCAGAAAAAATGATTTGGCTGAACCTCATATTGACTGAGGTGTGTGTCTGTGTGTGAGTACTAATTTTATTAATAAATATTTGCATCATTGCTGGTAGTAAAGCAGCACTTTCAAAATGTATACAGCTTTCTGCTTTGTGACAGGGAGGCGGTGGTTGGGGTTCAATCTCCATGGGCTGTGTTCACTTCAAAGGGATCACGTTATAATCTCCCTTTGAGAGAAAGCTTCTCTTGTAAATAATACAGACTGTTCAAGCAAGCTTTTTGACTTGAGTTTTATCATTGTCTTGTTTTTTTATGTGCCCATAAACATTTTATATTTATACCACTACCCACTTTTTTTTCTCTTTTTTTCTTTTTTTTTTTAAACAGTTAAACGCTCCGGCAGGAATTGTCAGTAGTCTGTGATGCATTTTTATTTCGCCTACTTCTAATTTAAAATATATTTTAAGTAAGCATGCGTGTAAAAATTCTCAGAAGTTGGTTAAAAGTAGCTTGAACATTAAAAAGATTTGCATGTTATTTTTAAGGCCATAAAGTGTGGAGAGTAGGAAGCCTTTGAAGGTCAGTTGTGGCGTGGGGGTGGGGTTCAGTTGCACAAGTCGGTTGTCTGTGAACTCATCATTTGCTTTGGAGGTTTTGGCCCTTCGAGTGTGTGTGTGTGTTTTTTTTGTTTTTTTTCGGCGAGTGAAGTGCAGCAGTGAAAGTCTCGACGTGATTGCCAATTACAGAGCTGCGTGTGCTCTGAGGAACATGTGGCTCTGATGTAAGCATGCTGCGTTAGAGCTGTCCTCAGTACAGCACGTGCTGTCTGTCAGGACCCCCCCTCTTCCCTGACGTTATTAAGGTAAACGGTACTTGGTACTTGGACTTGGCCTGGCTTTGCCTTTGAGGAGTGTGTGTGTGTGTGTGTGTGTGTGGGACTGAAAACTCCTGAGAGGCCTGTATGTACACTCTAATATCTGATTTCCACCACTTCTAATATAATATATCCAATCCTAATATAAATGAATAGTCAATTTTCTTTAAAGAAGTAATGACTGTTTTATTTGCCAAATATTTTCTTGTTTTTTCTGTATTTGTTTTTTTTATTCAATGATTTCTGGTGTCGTGTGATAAAGTGGAAGTGTTGCAGTTTGAGAAATTATCCGAATAACTAGGGAGTTGCAGAAACTTTGGTGTGTTTGGACATTATGGTGAGCTAGAATGTCGCTGGTTTGATAATTGTTAATGCTGCATAAAAAGGCTAAGGCCACTCTCAGACACTCTCTCTCACACACACACACGTGCATACCCATGATGCACAAGTCACACTCTGACACACTCTGCACTTTGTAACATGTTGTTCTCTTTGCTTATGACTTTAGTAAAATACTGTAGCAACTTCCCTTTTTGTGGTAGGAAGCAAATGTGTTTTTTTTTCTGTAAGCTCTAACATACACACTCGCAAACCTGAACACACTTACTTGATTAAAAGTTACACTGCAGCACGATGTAAGAAGGGCACATTTTATTTATTTTTTACAAACCACCCGATCCCAAAAACGTTCCAGAGCAATTCCTTTTTATTTTATTATTTTTATTTAATTTTAGTAAATTATTTTGCTGTAGTTGTGCATTCCGTAGATATGGAGGTGAAATATCTGGCAACACATTTTCACACCCTGATGTTTGTCTTAATGGTTGGGTTTCACTGCCGCTGGTTAATAAAGGCAGGAGCACAGTATTTAATCCAAAAGACTAAAACTTAAAGACTATAAGACTATAAGGTTTATATTCAGGCTTAGAGTCAGAGAGATGACTCATTGATTTTTAATTTGTGAAAATAGATTTTATTAAAAGATTTTTGAAAGGTTCATCAGTTTGTACAAGATTTTCGTATACTTTTTTGGCTCATTGAGTGAAATTCAAATAAGTGTTTCTATATAGAGCTCTATTACTGTGTCACCTTAAAGCATACAGCAACAGGGTGTTGAGTAAAAAAAATTCCTAAAAAAGTCTTAAAACTTGAGTCCTAAAACAAAACAAAACAAAAAAAAGCAAAGAAAATTAGTGCAGAATTTGTTTCACATACTATCTGTATATATTCACAATACACACACACACACACAGAGGCACATAGAAACTATAAAACTGTGATTAATCTTAAGCCGTGGATACCACAATTGTTGAAACAATTTACCTCGTGTGTTTAATGCCACGTGTAGCTGTAAAAGTAGTGAAAACAGAAATAAACCACTCACTAAACAGTAGCAGCCAGAACATGCCAGTGATCTGAGTTCATGCATTTCACTAATGTGTTTTGTTTCTCCTTACTCCCCCCCACAGAACAATTAAAGTGAACAGTTACACACAAACTGTCAGCCAGAAGACAGCAGCATTTCTGAATCACGCATTGGTAAGTAGATTAATTTCTCTAAACTGTATGTCAGAATGTGTGTGTGTGTATGTGTTTATGTGAGACTCCTGAGCAGCCATGCAATGTTCTGGGATGCCCCACGTCCAAGAATAGCACATACAAAAATATACCAAAACAATATAAGCTTATCGGTGAACACTGAGTGAGATTGGATGTCTGATGCACGTCGAAGCATAAAGAAAATTCACTTGAGCAGATTATGCAATTGTAATTGCTGCTGTTTTAAAGAGGTAGGGGGGGAAGCAGTCAGAGTAAATGCTGTAATTTATCTGTATCATGGAACGGAACCTAAAAACAAACGACCACATTAGCCCTTTTGTTTCTCCTGTGTAATCTTACGCTTTTTACAGTTTACAGTGCGTTCCCCGTATCCAACATGACTTTACAACCACACGTCCGACTTACACAACTGTCTCACACACACACAATGAAACAGATGCGAGATCAATAATATTCAGATAATATTAATAATATATAATATTCAGATAATTCAGAGTGTATATACAATAATACAAGAAAGGTTTTATATTTATATATATATATATATATATATATATATAGTTAAGATTATTGAACATATTTAGAAATCTTACACAGAAATTAATTGGAAACTTTTTGACACTAGTGCCAGCACTATCTATCTGGGGAACCTGTCAGTCTTGTTTAGTTAGTCTAGTTGTGTAGTGAGGCGTTTTTTTTTTTAAAGAAAAGAAAAATATATTTAAATACAGGTGTGCTCTTGTGTGTCAGTGGCTCTTTTGTTATTTCTATGGTAGTGAACAGTTGGTAGGCAAAGGTGTTGTGTACAATAGGTTTGCAGGGGAGTGGGAAATGCCTTTAGGCAAAAAGGCTGTGTGTGTGTGTGTGTGTGTGTGTGTGTGTGTGTGTGTAGGGTATTATCAGTTATTTACATGACATGTGCAGGCAGTACAGATAAATAGAGAGCCACCATTTTAAAATGGCACCAGATATAGCACAATATGTTATTTGGTGTATTATTATAATTATTATTATTATTATTATTATTATTTTAAACAAAGTCAAGTCTAAAGGTTTTTGGGTGTCTGTTGTAGCGTTTAAATAGACCCTCCCTCTGTTGTTTTTTAATGACAGACATAGGTGAAGCAGGGGTTTTATTGAATTTTAGACTCACTGGATGTATGATTGTGTTTAAATGTTGATAAGTTTAGACAGAGATCCTGTCTTTTTTTTTTTATTCTGCTGTTAAACCTGTATTCAACACACCTGTAAGTCCAGCTAGAGTTCCTTTAGTTGTTTAATACAGCCAGTGGTAAGGTAAGGATTTTTATAACACAAAAGTGATTTAAGATAAATTCTAGTGTTGAAAGCTAATTTATATGACTTACACGAGCCTCATCTAATTCTGACTCGTGCACCAAAAAAATAATAATAACCCTCAAAAAGCGTTAGGGTGTGAGGGGAAAATAAAGAGTTCACAGCTGGATCTGAAGATTATTTACCAGATGATGCACTGACCACCTCTCTCTCTCTCTCTCTCTCTCTCTCTCTCTCCTGCTCCCATTTTAATAGTGTTGCAAAAAGTGTAAGCTTGTTAAATCAGCCATAAAACAAAACGCAGTTAATTAACGCATTATTTGTCAGATTGTAGGTTATTAGGAATAAATCCAGGCGGGGAGTGTGAATAAATCCACTCCTTTAATATATAAATCTGCATTTAAAGTCAGGACGTGTTTTATACCAGAATCAGCACCACAGTGACAAATTACTGATTCATTTCAATCCAAATATCTTGTCTAGATTATCGCATCTTCTGGCTAGTTATCCTCCTCCGCGCTCCGGGCCCGGTCTCCGCTACATGTACTCTCACTTTCTGCTGTTTCATGTCAGCGGTTTTTTTATTTTTTTATTTTTTTATTCACCCTGACACCGGCACATTTAAAAAAAAATAAGTTCTGTCTTTGGTCTTTGTGCTTGCAGGGTTGGAAGCCCCGGTCTGTCCGGTTGCGCACGCGGGCGGGCAGGCGGCCAGGCGAGCGCGTCTGGGTTTTCGGTCGCGCGCGAGTGCGTTTGCGCGTGCGCGCGGCCGCGCTGGGGGCCTGGCGGTGCCGTAGCAGCACAGAATGGTTTGTGAGTTTTTTAAAAGAGGGTGCAGGCCGTGCTGTGCTGCGGCAGCAACGCCGGGACAAGCGTGCTTCCGAATCAAAAGGAAAGGAAAGTATGCCGGGGAAAAAACAAAACCGGTAGCTTTGTGAACGTCACTCTGTGTGAGTGTGTGTGCGCGCGCGCGTGTGTGTGTGGCTCCTGACCATCGCCGCGACTGGCTGCCTGGCTGTAGCAGCACGTAAATATTGGAGTTAAACCAATACTGAATCCTCCAGTATTGACCGTGCTGCTGAAGTTAGGCGGGCCGTTTACCGTCCACTCCACTGCGTCTGCTCGCGCTGCTCAGAGTCTCAGGCACGGAGAGGGGAAAGGGGAGGTAGGTCATCTCTACACCAGCATGCCAACAGCCGTGAAATATTAAGTCTGAGCCGGCCTCCTTCAGCACAATCATGACTGTCGGTGTTTTAAAGAATGTAGTAGTTAACGTGACATTTGTTTGTGCGAGGAGCCTGGAGTCAGACTTGATCAGATGTATATTGACTAAAAGTATATTGTATATGTACACATGTTTAAGGCCATAATCTTTTATGTTGCATAAATGATTATGGATGATTGTGGATTCATAAATCAATGACAGATTGCTATGTAATTGTTGTACAGATGATTTATTGTGCAAGAAAATAAAACAACATCCAAATAAAGATAAATAAAGACTGTCTTAATCTGTGCAGATCACATATTAGTTACAGCCAAGATATGATAAAGCTTGTAAGGCTATTACAATCATGTCTGTACTGTAATCCATATCAGCAGCATGAAGAGTCTCAACATTAAAGGCCTGGTCACGCAAATAGCACATAATAGAATAATAAGTGAAAATGATCATCAAGTCTAAATAAATGACACTGAACATGATTGAAATAAACATTATTGCTGATTGTTTAAAACAACATCTCAAATATTATTTCATCTCATAATAAAATTATATCTAAGATTTTTGCATTATGCCCTAAATAACACAGCATCGCCATCTTCTGGGAAACCTCAAATTGCCTCAGGTTCTCACTCTGGCTGATGGCTTTTTTTCAATGGGGATTTTTCTTTGTGCATGACAAGTGTTGATTTGATCATTTCTGTGATTTGCCCTTTTTTGTGCTTTTCTCTGTTTGCTTCGATACAGGTGAGCCATCTGCTTTATAGGGGTCGTTGATGATGAGAACATTTCGAAGCCCCCTTCTCTCAAATGTGTAACACTCGATTTTCTCCTCGGGAGAAACCGTGCGGGTGCCGATTAGGCAAAAGCCCTCCCTCAGAATGGTGTCCACCATCAGGCCAAGAACATTTGTGCCATTGAGGAGTTTTCTTTCATCCGGCTCAATGGTGACATATCTGTAAAAAGACAAAAAAGGGAAAACAGATGTGCTTGCACAAGCTATCTATCACCAGCATATGTGGAATTGGTTAACTTTATTGAAACATCACAAAAACAAACAAGACACTGAATTCTGTCATACTGTATACAAGTTATTCATCCATATAAAATGTATAAACCTAATGCAACATTATACAAGATTGTGCGTAATGCTAGTTTACATTTTTTCACCTCACCTTGCAGACAACTGTTTTCCGTCAGAGCAGTCAGCACCGCACTGAAAAACGAGATCATGGTGCGAGGACCGATGTGCCGGTAGACGCTCCACCAAACTTTGAGTAAGATCTGTGGGTTGTTCGTTGAACACTGATATTCTTGAGGCCAGCGCATCAAGGGTTTTGCTCTTGGAACTGAACACCCTAAAGAAACTTTGAGCATCTCGAACGATAAAGCGAAGCTCAAGGATTTCGCTGTTTGCGTAGCAGTTGTTGCTGCGCAGACAATCAGAAAGAGCGCTGATGTTGTAGAATTCAGCCTCACGCAGCAGTCCGTCAGTCTCAAATTCACCTGATAAAGTGACTCGGCCAGTTCTCAGATACTCCATTATAAATCGAAACAACCCCCAGTCTCTGTCAATAAACACTTGGCTATTTACAACTTTAAACTCAGGATCTGCGTCATCTAGCATGCAAGCAAGTCTTGAGTGAGGATGTCTTCGAACGGTCGCCACCTTTGTGGTGAAGATTTGTCCTCCGACATTAAAAGTGATCAAATCCTGGCCTTTCATTTGTTACCATCTAGTACTACCAGCCTGCCATCAGCTAATGTACTGGATAGGTGTTGTATTGTTTATCCATTACCTAGCAACAACACAGATAAGCTAAACAAACCACATCACCAGCAGTGATGTATACACGCCACACGTGAAGGATCATATTACTGTGGTCCTTAATTAACCTGATTCTTAGGTACTTTATCAGAAAACGGTACCTACGTACATCTTTAGTATTTATCTTTTGTCTAGAGGGTACACCATGTAGTATAACACTTTAAATTAAAATGCTTCAATTATGTCCATTAAATCTTGTTTGAAGACAAAGTTAAACCTGCACATTAAAGACACAATAGCTCAGCGTGCCACCTCCGCTGACGAGAAAAGGTGCAGTTTCATACTCGGTAAAACTGCAAAAATAAAGCATTATTGGATTAGTCCACTATAATGGATCAAGGCAGGATTTCTCAAAGCCATCATCTAGATTGGATTCAGAGCTGTTTAAGACACAGGATAAGACTCATGGACGTCTAAAAGAGAATAAAAACCACTGAACAGCACAAGTCTTAGTATTCACTATATATTTTTACAACATTTCACACAGATAGTATGTATGTAGTGTTCCTGTCATGGATGGCATACCGAGACTCAGAGACTCAGGTAAAGCTTTGTGTTTGTTCTGACAGTATCTAAGGATATCAAAGGAAATTGTTGAAAGCAGCTCACACGTCACATCACATCACAACGTCATGCATTAGACAAAAAAAAAAAAAAAAAAAAAACACAACAGGGCACTGAAGTGTACTTTTCCTAGCCATTGATTTGGTTACCATCCAGCCTGCATCTATTAGCTGTTACCTTTTACCTTTCGCTTGAATAATCTTCAAGGTGAAAGATAAATAATAATAATAAAAATAATAAAAATGAGTCTAACCATCTTAGTGAGGAAGGAAAGTAAATCTCAGTACCCTGTTTTATGCAAAAGGTTATGGCATGATTAGAGTTAGAATCTGCTGAGATTTTTTTCTGCTTCTTAAAAAAAAACATTAACGGTTGCACAGAGGAAAATGAGATGTCCTCATTTTAGAGATGATGACTCAGCTTTCTCTCTCTCTCCCTCTCTCTCTCTCTCTCCCTCTCTCTCCCTCTCGGAGAGGGAAATGCGCGCGCAAGGGGTACTCCGTTTCTTTTGAGCGCCATTTGGCGCGCGTTTTGATTCAGTTCCTTATTTTCAAGCCACTAACTAACCCAAGTGCACGACTCACAAGACACACAGAGGATGCCATGCTCATTTTGTCAATGCAAAAGGAAGACAGAGCTTAGATAGAGCAAATCGGATGCTAAGACGTCTAAGACTGAACCTATCTGGTTAGTTGTGCGCACTAAACACGTTCAAGTCGTTTTCCTCTAAAAAGGGTTTTTGCAAACTGAGAACGCAGAAAACATGCATGCATATAAAAAGCCTACTGTCATGATTCCCTGTTAAAGACTTAAAGCTGACAGGTTTATAAGAAAGATCTGTGCCTGTTTGGTGGGCAAAGGGCAGCCGTGCAGCTGCAGGCTGGGACATCAGCTACAGTGTTTTTTTACGCTGACATGGCAGCAGAACCCTCAGGAAGCCCACAGATGCGAAATCTAGATAGGAGGGATGTTCAAAGAGGACAGCAGTTAGCCTTCAATGTCGCAAGACAAAGAAAGGTTCTCAGAAAAGCAGCGTTTCTCCAAATCGACTTCCTCGGGGCGTTTGAAGAAGCATCCAAGTGCGACTTTACTACATCTCTCAGCCGCATTTAGACCCCTGCATCATCTACAGAAAGCTCTGACTGAAGTCTTTCCAAATCTATCAGCAAAGCACCGCTATACGAAGAAGCAAAGATCAGCCTATTGGAAAGGAAATAAATACAACACGCGCAGCCTGGAGAAGATGAACCGCTCCCAGCAGACACATCATCACACAGCACCAGCCTACTGTACCTTGTCCCGGTCCATTTACCGCGCCATGTGTTTGCGGGTAGCCTGATAGACCCTTTGCATTAAATTGCATTAAAGAGTTAGAAAGAAATGAAAAGGAAATGGAGGAGAGAAAAAAAGCTCTGGCTGCAGTTTGAGGTTCGGTGTCCGCGCGGGGTGAAGCGCAGCGCGCTTCTATTGGACAGAAACGGCGCGCGCCAGTTACTAGGGCGCTTCACGAGCGTCATCATGGCGACTGTTGCCGTGCAGATTTAAAAAAAATATATATTATCGAGCAGACAGGTTTCGCTTTAAAATACTTCAAGCACTCAAAAACGACACGGAGAAGTAACTGACCTGTAGAGCAGCTCGTTAAGTACAAGTGCGGCTCTCAAACGTTAACGTTTTTCTCAGCGGTTCCTCACGAGCTCTTGTTGCCATGCAAAACTTAGCGGTGGGAGGCTAAGTTAAGCCTGTGAGGTCACACCGATTTTTATGTGATTTTTTATTCATCTCCCCAGTTTTCTCTCTCTCCCTCTCCACGACAGTTCAGTCAAATAAAAAAAGATCTTAAAAGCCTAATCTTTCGGGATTGGTCTTTTTACGTTAATGCAGTCCAAACCGCTTGAGCAGTTTCCCCTAAAAAGTCTCACTACTTGAGTTATGGATAAAGTTCACCCCCTTTTATACGTTACTGAATATTACGTCATTGTATAATTAGTTTTATAACATTTTTTTATAACAACACGATTCATAATAATAATAATAATAATAATAATAATTCGGGCACTAGATGTCACTGTTTATCTTCCCTCGAGAGGTCACTGCATTTACGTCACTTCCGGGTTCTTACAAGTACGGAAGTGAATCCGGGGGCAAAATGACCTCCGCTGGAACGGTAAACAAATAGCTCATTTTAACGGGCGCAGATTAAGGGCAAGTTCCCGTATTATTCGCGAATCTTATGATTATTACATATAAGTGTTTATTATTATTAGTATCACCATCATGGCGGGTTTGTTTTCGTGCTGTTTCGACTGTTGTGATCGCGGAAGCTCCGGCCACGTCGCGCTGAAAGAAATGCCCACGGTGCAGCTGGACACCAATCACATGGGTAAGAAATGTGCCTGAGCCGACACCCAGATTACATTATACAGAAGAATAAACATAGCTAAAACAAAACGGATGGGTTTACATACAAAGCGGTCTGGCCTGTAAGTGCGCTTAGTATATATATATATATATATATATATATATATATATATGTAAGTATATCTGTGTGTATTTATACTATACAGGGGTTAGACAAAGAAACTGAAACACCTGTCATTTTAGTGTGGGAGGTTTCAGGGCTAAA
>JAOVVG010000028.1:7304919-7320600 GCA_028566375.1 Leptodoras nelsoni
TATATATATATATATATATAAAACTTCACTGTCTTAATGTCTGTCCATCACATAGACAAGAATTTTGACATTTTCTCCGTACGCAGAAAAGAACAGAAAAACTGTACTTATCATTTGTATTCAACAGATACACAAAGCTAAACATGTAGTATAACCAAAGTCATCTGATCTCTGAAAGGATTTATTATGCACATTCAGAGATTAATTTCACTTAACCATTTAAAGTATTTATTCTAGAAATTCTAAAAAATAAAAACCAACTGTATTTTCCAAGAACTGCACCAATAGCTGCCTTTAATTCATTATATGTGAGTTCTGAGTAAACAGATTTCATTTTTCTTGGCGGAAAAAGTCGAAATTCTTGTTTATGGTAATCAGGCATCCGGTACAGATGTGGCAGGTAGATAAGAGGTTGAAAAATGCTGAAGTGTTCCTTAAATAAAACCCATCCATGCTATTCACACTGTTTTTCTTTACTTTTTATATGTTTAAGTGGCAGAAGTCGTCTCTTGTCCGAAGCGCTTCTGAACAGACTGCTGCACCTTTATCAAGTAAGACTTTACTCAGTGTGATCGGTCACTTTACTCTTACTCGTAGTGCTTTTCTGCAACAGGACACTGTTTATACGGCAGTAAGGACATGTACAGAGTTGTAGGTAGATGTTATCATTTTACAATTCTCATATGAGTATAAAAATAGAACCGCTTTCATTACCCTTTCTTTGGCAACGGGTTTAGAAGTAAAGCACTGCCTAGATAAAGTACGTGCCCTGTTTCTGTTTATTCATTGCAGATGGCTGTGTGAAGAACAGACGAGAAGGGGATGTGGATTGTCAGTGCAATAAGAGACTGAGAAATTGAGGAATCTCTCATTAACTTTAGTCCTGGAGACCCTTTGGGTTACACTTTAAGGTTTGCCTTGCTATCATACATGATCCAACTGAGGCAGCATTTCCACCAGCTGTCCCATACGACTAGCTTTCATATGGTGGTCATAGACTTAGACTTCACCAATCCAGTTCACACTTGGTATGCTCGTAGCTGCTTATATCTTATACAGAATATAAGGTTTGTGTCCTTAGGTTTGTCTTGCCCTTCATGCTAGCACCTCCTATAATGGTGTAGGCACTGTTTTGGACAACAGATTGAAAACTTATGACATTTTTAATAGCAACTTGGCTTATAGGAGGCGCATTGCCTGAGCACGTTATCATTCATTTGTGGAGTAGCGCCACGTAGTTGATAATGTTCAACACAAAAATCCTTCATTGACTAGCCAGTATCTTACGATCTACAGTCTCAAATGTAATGAAACATCTTCTATCACTACCACATTCTTCAGATGGACACCAAATTCCAGGAAATTTCATCCATCGAGGGCACGGCAACACACACATTACTTTATCCCAAGAACTGCTTGCACAAACAAATATTTAGAAATTTTATGAGCTTATTTCACGTCATTCTTGCTCTGTCTCTCACTTTAGTCATACTCTGCACCGTTATGCCGTACATCTAGTTATTCAGACACTTGAGGTGGACCAGGTGTGTTGAAGGGAGTGAACACTTGTTCTTTAGCAAGGATGTTGTTCATTCTGCACAACAATCCTTCCAGTTGCTAGTTGCGTCCAAGTTTGTGGTTGACATCATTATTATACACCAAGGAAATAAACATTTATTGTGTAGACTCAAATGCATACACTTGCTCATGACTTATTAAATTTCATATGAAGGGTATCCCAGAATATTATTATTATTATTATTATTAATAATTTAAAATGTTTTGGTTTTTAATCTCATCAGCTGTTCATTTCAGCTTTAGTGATTTACCATTTCTCTTTAGTGTGAAGACATTTCTACGGCATGGAAACGTTTGTTTGAAGAGCACCCAGCTTTTCGGTGTCAAAATATCTTCCTTGGCGAATCCGGATCCTTTTACTTTTATCTCCGGTTCCTTTAGCAGGCACATGTGGGGAAACGTGAAACACACCAGTGAGGCAGTACTGCTTTCATTTTTGACATGATGACAACGTGCCACACTGAAGAGCAAACCCTTCACTGCATTGCTCTTATCTTCGTTAGGAAAGCAGAAAGCAGAACGGACATTGCTTTTTAAGAATTGATACAGCGAATTAAAAGCAGTTCATGCCGCTGCACTGCGTTTCAGTTGTGACGCAGATGAAAACGCGACACGCTGAAAAGCAAAACCTTTACTGTAAGGTTGTAGTAATCCTAGATCAGAAGGAGACTTGTTTCTAATGGACAGGTTGGACTGTATTTCACTGGGGTAGGAGTGAAAAAGCACAATCTTCTGCTCCAATTGCTCTTCAGTGCAGTGGGCTTGCTTTTCAGTGTGTAACGTTTTCTGTGTACATTTACATTTATGGCATTTGGCAGACACCCTTATTTAGAGTGACTTACATTTATTTCATTTATATAACTGAGCAGCTGAGGGTTAAGGGCCTTGCTCAGGGGCCCAACGGTGGCAGCTTGAACCCCCAACCTTCTATTCAGGAACTCAACACCTTAACCACTGAGCCACCCCTGCCCCTGAGCAGCACTGTGGAGTGCTTTAAATGGCGCACAATGTTCACTACAAGGTGTTTTAAAAGAACCTGCTGTTTTTCACAGCAGACATCAAATGATATAAGAGCAATATGTGTGATGCCTTACCCTTATGTCAAAACTGAAACTCTAAATTAAGCTCCATATTTATATATAGGTGAAGATTGTGACCTGCTTACCTAGGTATACACGGATCTTAAGAGATTATCATCTCATCTGTTTTGTTGCCCCCAATAAAAGATGACACACAAAAAAAAGAGGAGTACCGATAATGCTTGAATTTTGCTTTATTGGTGATATGGTACAATTAGCATTGAAGAAGGAAGGATGCGACATGGGTGGCATTGGAAAGGGTTTCAGATCGAAATCTCAACGTTTGTTTCCATTATCTGTAACTTGTGTATACAAGGATGTGAAGATATTGAATAAACTTGGCTCAGGTGTATAATATAGCCGAATGCTGAAGGGTTTAATGTTCCATGATTCATTTTAGATTACATTACACAATACTGACCAGTCTGGGGCCCATCTGAGCTCTGAATGCTAATTCAGACTGGGAGGAGCAGCAGGAAGGCCAGTAGTGTGTGATGTATTTCTTCAACAGTTTTGGTTTCTTAGGGTGACGTTATAATCGAAGTAAAAATAATAATAATCAAGAAAAGGGAAAGTCAATGATGGAAAAAAAAATCAGAACGTATAATCGATGTATAACATTTCACATAATTGGCAGATGCGATAACACGGATGAACCACCTCATCATACAATTTCCACTTAAACCAAAGATAATCGAATGATACAATCATACAACTGAAGCAATCAATCAACCAAGTGCAGCCAATGAAAGCAAAGGATGAAAGAATCAGCGTAACTCAAATATAGCGAGTTGAGAGGTTCACTGCTTAATCGATTCAAAATATGCTCTACTAGAACATATTTAAAATGAACAACATAATTAAATTAAGCTCCCCCTATAACGTTTAAAAAAATCTAAATAAAATAAAAGCATGGAAAAAAAAAAAAAAAAACAGGAATACATTTAAAAACAACAAAAGGCACCTGTTTTTGAAAGTTCGTGTCCTCGACGGTTCCGGTTAGGATCTAAAGCAGTAGGAAGAGCTAACAGAAATACACTGAAGTACTGCAGGGATGCAGCACAGAGCGGCTGAAGTGCCAACATAATAAACGTGTACATGAACGAGTATTAGTGGGATTAAACTACATGCCTCCTATAGCAGCTCCTATAGGAATATTAGCGCACTGGATACACTACAGTAACTAGCACATAACTCTCTATGGTACAAAACGAGAACCATTATTCTCAACTCCAGCCTCACTGCAAAGCAACATCATACACAACGTGCCAATAGAGGTTGACTATGTTTTATAAAAAGGGCACCCACTAATAGACTAAAACCAGCTTTAAACACATGATAGGTAAACATGTTGTCACGTAGGAATAATAATAACAAAAAAAAAAATGATACAGCCCTGTTTAACAAGCAGAAGTCTAATAAAGAAAAATTCAAGAAAAGAAAAGAAAAGCGCTCCTGATCCATGACTGAAGTAAAATACTGAAATAAACCCCACTGAACAGGGATTATGCGATTACATGATTTTTGTTTTCTGGTCAATTTTAAACCCAGCAGTAAGCCATACAAGGGTGTGTGAGAAGTAAGAATATTCAGCCTATATAACCATTAGAGACAGGAAGCGCCAGGGAGTAGGGGGAAAAATAAAGAAGAACATAAAGGAATGCAAGGATGAAGTTACTAAGGTGAAAATCGATCCAATCATAGTTTTAAAAATAAAGTGGGGAATGCATCCTCCCTTCATACGACTCTACCTACGACTACAGCTACAGACTGTACAACAGCGAGGCCAAACTGCCGCTCTGGGACATGCCCTTGGACCGGCGGGTGTGAAAATACGAGCTCATCAGAAAGTAAAAACCCAAAGCGCCAATCGTTCTCTTAGGTCCTCGTGCCTCAACCACGTCTCGAGGCTGCTACCGGCTTTGGTTCTTCCTGAAACTATGTCTTCTGCCTGTAAGTTTTATTGTTGTTGTTTTTTTTTTAAACATCCCATTGTGGCACACAACTCGATGATAAAACTAACAAATGTCTTATGAAAGAAAGTAAAAAATGAAAAGAGAAAAATAACTGAACATCAGTGATTGAAAACCATCACTTGCGAGCCTCATGACTAAGAAAAGACAAATGTTTAAGATCTTAAATAGAATTATTATTGTTAATAGATTTTTGTGATTTTTTTTTTCCTGTTTATTTTACCTCAGTAAAAAGATGAGGTGCTTAATAACGCGATCGCTAGCTAAGGTTTAGGAGGCGGGTTTCTTTAAGTCTCGTATCTGTTTAATGAGGTACGTCTTTTCGTCGTTAAACTGCTCGTCATCCGTGCGGTCCTTCTGGAAGTTGCTAAGGAAGTCGATGAGCTTTGTCTGGTTCTTCAGAAGGATGTCTATGATGGGCTGTGTTTTGTTCGGGTTAGCCACAAACACCTGAGAGGAATAAAAAAGTATATACGTAATATGATTTATGACTTCTCAAGCAACACGCCAGCATTCATCATTCATCAACCCACTCTCTATTCAGCACCCTTGTAAACACCTTAGACAAGAACGAACACATTTTCCTGCAGTGAGAAAAGAACAAAACCTGTTTACTTTAAACTCACTTACAATGGAAGTCTCTGAAGCGTTGGAAAGTTAATCTGCTGCTCAAACCTTCCACATGCCTGCACTGACAGGTGCAGGAGACTAAACTCTTGACTTTCACTGATGCATCAGCGCAGATATCATCATCTGTATCAGTTGATATTCGCCTTTCTGACTGCCATCAGCCTATCGGCCGATAAGATGACAGTCACCGTGACGGTACATGACAGTAGTGTCCGATGTTTATCTGCTGTGCGCTGGCTAAATGATGTGGACAATTTTCCAACACATGTCACTCGTGTCTTATTTTACAGGTTCATATATCAAAACATTTTGCATCAACTTGCATGTATTAAGCATCAAAATGACCACTGAAGTGAGCCAGGTGGTCAGCTAAGGGAGTTAATGGGAGTTAATAGCACAGGCTTTCTAGTGAGCTTCTTCAGGCATACAATGTGGATAGCCAAAAGGGGCAAATTAGTTCGTTCCCGGTTAGAGGCGATATGGATAGGGAAAAGGGCCAAATTAGTTCTTTTGCTTATAGAGATGATGTGGGTGGTGAAAAGGGTCAAATACACCCAAGATTAAATGTTATATTATGCACGTAATATGCAATAAGATGACTGGGTCAAAAACCCCAAAACACATAAGTTATCGGCATTGCGTAAACTAATATTTTAAACATTGGAATTTCACAATCGGTGCAACTCTGGATTAAATGCTGCTTTTATTCATTCTATCATCAGAATTGTTTGTAAATTCTTACATTTGCAGTTTGTTGTAGGCCTATTATCAGTTAATGTTTCCATCTTTTGCCTCCCCCCTGAAAGCGATACATGAAAGTGCCATGCTTGAAATATTAAAAATTTCAGTGAAAGCTTGAAAATGGCACAACATAAAATTCTTTACTTTGTTCTAAATAAAAGCCACCATGACCTGGCCATCCATGACCAGGTGCCAGGAGAGTAGCATCCTCTCTCTCTCTCTCGTGTCAATCACAGCAACACTATATCCAACAATGCATGCCTGAGAAAGATCTACTTTCAAAGGCTGCCCTTGGACTCCAATTCTCTAGCTAAATTAATGTGTTTTGTTCTTTTCTCTGTACAGAGAAGCACAATATACTCCATGGTAATCACACACACACACAAACACACACTAAACAGTGGTTATCCTTCAGAAACAAAGAAATGTAATCATGATGTTACCTTGAAGACGTGGAACGCCTCAAACTGGATATTGGGACTTTTGTCTCTCAACAGGTTCATCATTAGTTTGAGGTTCTCTGGCTTGCTGATGTACCTCGTCATCACAGTGAAGTTGTGTCTGTCCAGCAGGAGCTCACCCAACAGCTGTCACGCAGACAAAACGCACACATCTCAGTTACAAGGATAGGAAATAGAAAAAGGCAGGAATTTCTTTCTTTTCTAAGGCACTACACACAACACACCTTCAGTGACTGCCTCTTTGTCACATAGTTTTCAGAGTGCAGCAGCTTCTCATAGTTCTCAAAGACCTGCAAAAAAACACATCAAGAGACGATTTAAATAATTAGTAAAAAGAAAATCAACAAAAAAGACTGAAAAAGAATAAATTACCACTTTAATTATGCCTTTCTAATTTATTTTAAATAATTACCAAAAACCTGATTTCAAGCCCATTTATTGTATATTTAATAATCTGCTGCATGAAAAACAAATCATTACACAAGAGACATCATTTACATTTTTCACCCACAGGAAATCATGCTGAAATTTGCATATAGGAGCTGGATTAGTAATAACAGTACTACATAACATCAGTCATACAGTACTGTGCAAAAGTCTTAGGCACCCTGTTGTTTTTTAGATACAACTTGTGTTATTGTATTATTGAATCAGTACAGAAAGATTTTATATTTCCAAACAGCAAAAAGTTAAATGTGATACAAAAATGTTTGTATGTCAGATGTATGCTGGGTTTTACATGAAAAAAAGAGTAAGTGTGACAGTCAAAATACAAAGTATGCCACGTTTGGACTTGTATACTTGGTAGTACAGACTCGGTAAGTTTGACTCACGAGTTCAGACTCAGACGAGTACAGTCATTCTGCAATTGGAACAGCGGTGTATGTATGTACTTGACACACACACACACACACACACACACCCACCTCCAAAAACCTCAGATCAAATTTTCACATGGCCTCTTTCTTGATATTTTTTTATCCATATATTTGTCTATACAAGTCTTGCCTATATTCTTGCCTAAAAAATCAGTAGTAGTATTTTGAAATTTACATTTCCAAGTTTCACCATCACACTGAACTTGGTGCAAATGCATTCTGGGAAATCTGACTGTCCCAAGACCACACAAGTCACCATCTTGATGCATCCTTAATACTATGGGCAGAGCAAGAACACATCGTGGTAAGTTATTCTACTTGGCTAGATGCAGTCTTTAGAATGGAAGAGTACTCATACTGCGACTGATACAAGTACACAAGTACAGACAAGAATGCAGCTTGAAGAGGATGGCCAAAGTCTCCAGAAGAGCTGTGGCAGATTCTCCAAATCTAGTCACTCTAGTTAATTTCCTTATAAAACCACACACACTGTACCTGAGAACACTGTTTAAAAAAAGGCACACCAAATATCGACTTCCTTTAGTTTATTACTGTTTACTGCACTTTATAGTGTTTTCTTTTATGTAGAAACATCATTATTCATTAAGACTTTTGCATGGTACTGTATATTCAGTACTATGCCAAATTCTCCAATGAGATTTTGCTTTATTAAAAAGATAAAAACTCCCTGCACAGATAATTATAGTTATAGTGTTATAAATAGACATTTATAACTTGTAAATGCCACTTACCGCATCATAGTTCTGCTCTAAAAATTCTGCCACTAGAACCTTGTGTCTTGTAAGAAGGTCCTGCAGAACGACAGCAAGAAAATCTGATTAATTCAGGAAGTTCATGGATGAGATCAGACAGATGTGTCAGACAGATGTGTTCTTGCCTTGAAGGTGGCGAACGCATCGGAGGCAATGTCGAACGTTGACATTTCCACATAGCTGAAAAAGTCGTTGAAATGCTCGGAGTGCAGGATGATTTTGGCGAGCGGTTCGTGCCGGATGCACTCGCGCAGCATGATGCCGCAGTTCAGCGCCACCTGAGGAGTCTCATACCTCCAGGGGGAACACAGTAAATCAATAAGATGGCAAAGAAAATACTAATTAAATGTCAAACACATTCAGGGGTAGAGGTGGTGTTATTTTTTTGCTACATAAACATATAAATATTCAGACTCTGTCTATTAACTTAATTCAGAGTACATAACTGTCAGAGTTAATTAATTCAGGACGGATCTTGATTGAGGTGGAGGTGAAGTGAGCCATGTCTCGTCTCACCCTTTCAGCAGGATGAAGAGCACTTCCTGATGGGAGCAGAAATATTCCACTGTGGGACTGCGGGTGCCGATCTGCCTGCGGAGGATGTTGTTGAAGATCTGACACACGTCCTTCTTCCCCTGCATACACAGTGGTATAAAAGATACTTAAAAAACGACAGAAATACAGCAAAAACAATACGTTCGGTATGTGTGTCACAGTTCCTTCTTCCGTCTGTCAACTCGACTGACAGGCTTTGTGAACGAACCTCTTCAGTAATACCTCTCATTAATAACTGTTCTTATTGTAAGGTCATTAACTCAACAAGAAATAATGGCGTATTTTGTGAGATTTTATTACGCAAACCATTATAAATAAAGCAAACTACTTTCCATTACTGCTGATACACTAAGCAATGACACTCTCCAGACCGTGCGATTATATGAAAGCAAACCACAGTGGGGTTATGTGTCACAATGCACAGTTCTTCCCCTAAACAACACACTGCACATTTTACTGATATATAATTGATCCATCCTGCACTTTTTCTGGTTCTGGGAACCTTTACAAAGCACTGCGTCTGATACCAAACACTGACACCTGATCCTCCTTCCACAAACATTAAATAAATGTCTTCACCAAATAAAATCTTCAACACATCAATGAATCATTTTCTTTTTTAAATCTGTTCATCATTAAATCTTCAATGTAATTTAAGACAGAGCGTCTGTCGGACGAGTCCTTGTTTAGGAGTTGTTACTATAGTAACAATACTGTACTACAATGCGAGCTAGAACAAGCGCATTAATACGCTGCTGTCTGAGCCGTGCTGCTCTACAAAAGTAATGCACGCTTCCTGACTAATCAGATTCGAGGATTCAGCCGTGCTGTGGTATAAACAAACAATGCACGTTAAATGGTAAACATTCTAACCGGATGCAGTTTCTCTTACACTCCGGCACAAAGAGGCTGACAAAGCAGGAAAAGTAGTCCGTTCAGTTTTTGTGGTTGGCTTAAACCGAGTAAGCAGATGCTCAATTCTGATTGGTGCACCGGTAACCGTGTCATCAGTCTGAATAAAATCATGTCCGACTCAAATTAAGCAGAAGGAAAGTGCAGGGAAAACAAATGACAAATATCCTATAGCTGTGTGTGTGTGTGTGTGTGTGTGTGTCAGGACACGCGGTGACTCACCTCAAAGTCGATGACCTGCAGGTTCTCCACCAGGGAGATGAGCAGGCCGCTGTTGTACAGCTCTTGGGCCAGCTGGGCCACCGTCTCTGTGTGAGGCTCCTTGTCGTTGGTGCCGTACAGGATCTCCTTCATCAGAACCAGACATTTAGACACCTCCTCTGAAGCCTACACACACACACACACACACACACACACGGATATAACTGACAGGTGCAGTAAACAATGACAGAAAGCATTAAAAGCTTCTCCTCGGACAGGAAGGACACAGGATCATGCATTATCTGTTCATCCATCATCTGCCGTCAACACAAAGTCTGAGGAGATGGGAGCACAGGTTACACTGCTTTACCCCCAGGGATCACAGGATGACATCAGACAGGTGCCTCGGAGTTTCACAGACCTGTACTTTAGCAGGGGGCTGAAGGAAGCTGGTTTAGCGAGCGGCTGCAAAGGAACACGAGGTAAAGCAGCATCGTCACCTCGCTGCCATCTCGCTCTTATCAGCTTTAACTTGGGCTCATTTCCTTCTCCTTCTTTCCTCCTGTTGCGTTTAATTCTAACTTTTGATTAACTTTTCATATTACGATTACTTAATCCACACACTGATGCATCATATTTTACATAGTCAATACAGAAAAAGTGTCTAGAACTCAGTTTAATAATAAAATACTAAAATAGAGTATTAAAGAACAAAGCATTTTACACACACAAACACACACAGAGTTCAGTCTAAAGTCTTTGACAGAGCCCCTCCTCGATCAACCTTTGTAAGAAGGATTCTTCAACAGACCTATTTATCCCAGGGCTAAGGAGTGTTTTCATTTTTTCTACGGCACTGACACGCCACACTCCAGCAGCGCTCGCAGAAGCGTGTAGGAGCCGAAGTGCCGCTCTCGGAACGAAGCGCTTCATAGCAAGATGGCAGCTTGTTCACCTAGACTGTCTAGACGGTGTTAAGTCTGTTAGTAGTGCGAGAAGAAAACCACAGCCAAGGCAGGAGCTAGGTACTGACGAGTGCTGGAATAAAGCCTGGCGGCGAGCACATGGCACTTTGACGGTGTAGCTTGACCTTACAATGTTACAGTTACGCTCTAAGATGGAAAAAAAAAAAAGCCGGCTCTGTTTCAAGATTAAATATAGCAATGTGCAGAGACTAGGAGAAAGTGTGGAAGTAGTGTGGAACAGTCCATCAAGCCGTGTGAAGCTAAAATATTGTATTACTGCATATTTCATGATGTACTCAAGCAAAAAAATGCCATTAATATTAATAATAATAATAATAATAATAATGATCTCACCTTCTCTGTCTTCTTGTCCTGCTTCACCAGGATGGACAAGTTGTCCTTCAGAGCCTTCACGATTTCCGCGGGACTCTTGTGAGATTTACCAAACAGCGGCATGGTTGGAGCCCAGAGTCTCTCTCTTGCGCAATCTCGTTCTTTCAGTCTATCTCCCTCTCTCTCTCTCTCTCTCTCTCTCCTTCCTCAGAACCTGAATAGAAGAAGATAAAAGAGGACATGTCTTTCTGTTTGCTTGTAAGCTTTCTTGAGATTCTAATCGATAGCCTCAAGTGCTCCAAGTTGTCATGCTGTGCCTCCGGGAGAATTAAAAAAACAAAACAATCTTTCCTATGAGGTTAAGACTTGGCCATAGTTGCAGCCGTCGAAGTAATCATGTCATCAAATCGACACAGAAACTGGCGCCAGGACACAAAATGTGCATTCTGCAACGGCCGTCTTAGTAAAGGCACTAGAGGTAGTGTGTGCAAACCTGTAAAAGTACCAGAAAAATGTATAGCAGCACCACCTATGCAGGTTATTCGTGGCGTCCACTGGTGCGTATATAAAGCGATGGACATCTATGGAAGCTTGTAGAGCTGTTTCCGCTGTGAGAAGGGCAAGTTATCATGATTTAGCAATTTTTCAACGCGGTTTAACAGTTGGAGCTCGTGAGATGGGTCATAGCATTTCGGAGAAAGTTTGGATTTTCATGCAAGAGCATTTCAAGGGTGTACCGTGACTACAAGAATTCAAACCCTGGAACTTACAACAACGGCGTGGCTGTAAAAAGACATTTCACGTGACAGGCATACGATGAGCAAACAACAACATGATCAACAAACATCAACGTGAGGACTGTGCAACGTTCCCTCTAAGATACCAAGTATTAACTGGTATACCAGTTTTTCTGGTACTTCAGTGTAAAGCACCTTGAAATGTCTAAGATCTTCTCTACAAATATCCACAACCTTGTTACACTTTATACAAAAAGGTCTTAGTGTTGTTCTGCTTGGCAAAAAAAAAAAAGTAGCAGTTTATATTTGGATAATACAGTGTTAAAACATTGTATTGTTAAGCTTAACATAATCACTTATGGTAGAAAAGCGTCCACCTTATCAGGATGCTCATAAGGAAAAGCAAAACCAGTTATAGCATACTAGCACTTCCAATCAATCATTCACCAAGACACTACTCAATCCTGGACACCTCTGAGCTCGCGTATGTGGAAGAGGGCGGACAGCGCTTTCCTTTGAATCTGTCACGCTGCCATGTGATGCTGCATAAATCTGTTTTTAAAAGTTGCGGTTTGCTGATATTCCCTTCTGATCATTTTCACAGATAACGCTGCAGTGGATCGTGCTGGTCATACACCACAGGTTTAAAAACAGCCGCACCAAATGGAACAGTCCGAGTGGAAAAACTTCACTAAGTCAGTTCCTGAAAGCGGACATGGCGTAGCTGGCGAGTGGTAATCCTGTGAGGCGAGATCCCCAGGAGGGTAAATGTGCCTGAGATCATTGCCCTGTTCGGCCACCCCTGTCTTTCTGAGATTATCCTGCCGCTTGCCAAGAGCCGGTCACTTTGATCATGTGACCCTGCCCTGCTAGACCAGACCATTCAGAACAATCTGTCGAGGGGAGTACATATTCACTTCATCAAAACAACGTTCACACACGTTTCCCTGGACTCTAACCAAAAGATTGACCTGTTAAAACAGACAAACCCACTTGTTACTGGCATTAGTACAAACGAGTAGGTGTGTGCTTTCTGAGTAAATACGGTCGTGACATAAATACAGATTCAGCCATATGTCCATGCCGGATAAAAATGACCTTCGCTTACTAAAGCGTATATTACAACAGAAATCAAAGCACAATACTCAGCACAAAATACCTTAAACAAAATTTCCCAAGTTATCCTGGTATAAGATGATGAAGCACTGTACCACCAGTTTTATTGGGGCAATCAGGCGAACATGACCAGGCTGGTTTACAGACAAACCGATTCAATTAAAAACCATTATCCGCTAGCACGTTAGACCATGAATCAGGGCGTGAAACCAAATTAGCTTGTACCAAAGAGAGCTTTTTTCAGAAAACACTATATGCATGATCTTGGCATGCAGTACATACTTATCTCAAGTCGAGTACGCCTGTCAAATATCATGTCATCAGCATGTGATCACATTCACAAGGTGTATATATATATAATCTTGGCAATAAAGCAGTGCACACACAACTATTCACCTCCTTTACCAGAGCTTGATAGGTGCTTGTTTTGAATGTCTCCTGTTCTTAGTGTCAGCGGTGTGCTCACTTTTTTATTAATGACCCAACGCTAGGCTGAAAGGGACAGGTTGATGTCTTGGCTTACTCTATAGTCCGGCACGTCGCCTAACAGCTCAGAGAAACCATCATGCATGAATCACCTGCCACAAAAACAGCAATAAATCTAATGAACTCAGCTACACGCATTCTCCCTGCCTATACAGGAGTTAAAATGATGCATGTCTTCACGCTTCTTGTTCGGCAGCATTAAACAGGTTTTAAAGAAACCATCTGTAATATTTCCATAGCTAACATAACTAACATAACTAGGCGGCACGCTTGTGTATGCTGAACGGAGATATACTATAAAGGAACAGTGCACAGTTTAACAACATAATCGCCATCTATTGTCGTGTGGACTGGATTTATAGTGGACAAAAGGGATAGTCTTGTAGAAACCAGATTTATGTAAAATGCTCAACATACTGACAAAAGCACCTCTCGGTTTCTTTGCCGACTGTCATACGGGGCCTAAAAAATCCTTAAGAACAGAGTAAGTGAACAAAATGAATTTTTGAATATTGGACCAGTGTTTCAATGTTGGATAAAACATTTCTCTTTCTCTAATGTCCGTTTCATCCTGCGATATTTGTTACGGTACAACAGACGAGTTGGTGATTTGAGTTGGTGTTATACGGCTATATGATACGCAAGAGATAATTATACAGCGATAATCAATAATATGACAAAATATTGATTTTAAAAAATTTTATTGATTAGATTCTTCAGTTGGCACTGTATCCATAGCAACCTAATCATGGGGTGTTGCGAACGAGCGAACATGGTTTATTAGATTATTAAAGTAACAAAGACTTCTTTCTGAGGATCGATGAGATCGGACACAGACCCTTCCAGAGTCTACGATCAGAACTGGATCCAAAGCAATCATCTCTTTATTATTCAGGTCACCCGTAACAGCGGCGTGCCACTCAGAAATAACAGACCACCGAACGCCGAGAGTATTCGAGAAAGCCAAATAATAATAAAATGCATCCGACTGCCCCATCAGCTGTCCTTGTAGACTTCCAGTATAAGCAAATCTGGACTGGAGAATTTCCTAGCTCGTTTCTCGGTACCGGGAAACCTGCAAACATTCTTGCAGATGCACTGATGAAGCGGTTCCTTTAATTCCTGCGCGGTCCAATCAAAGACGGCTGCCTGAAGCTCATTAAGCATGGATGAGGTGATCATGGGTCAGAGATAACAGCAGCTCTGGTCTTATCTGTGTACAAGTGTGATCACTAGCTTATAAAAAGATGATCATATCCTACAATCAACACTGGAAGTGTTTCTCTCTCACACACACACACACATTACACACATAACACACACACAAATTACACACATACACACACACACACATACATAACACACACATATTACATACACACACACACATACATTACACACACATACATTACACACACATACATTACACACACACACACATGGCTGTAGCTGATCATCTGTTCCACCTTTGACAAACAAATGCGAAAGCCTTTAAAACAACTCTAGCAAACCAAATGCAAAAGACACTATGTAGGTAAAGGGTGAAATATACGACTTACTAAAAAACATCTCTCACACACACATCTCACATGGACACACACACATACACACACACATGGAGATCTGCAGGTACTTGAACCTGATCATAGATTAGAGTGTGACTCAAGAAACGAGGTAAAGGTTAGCTATTAGTCAGCAAACCACCTTTTCCCGATCACCTCGTTTCTCTCATGACTAACAGTGTGTATACGGCTTTACCCTGTCACACTTCATCCTGCTAACTAGCTGCACTTTCATCTGACTAGCTAACGCACAGAAAACCTGCCGACAATCACGATTATCCGAAGCTAGTCCTGTCGCTAGTTAGCTACAACATTAGCTAAGAACACTGAGCTTCAAAAAAAACATTGCCCTTTTTTTCCGGCAAACACTCCACATATATATATTTTATATTTAGGCTTGTTAGGTTTTTAAACCTAACGTTTAGTTAGTTCTTCACTTAGCTGGGCTTCTAAATAAACTGGCTGTTTGCGTTAAAACAACAGGAATGTAGCTACATCCAGGCTAGGTTCAGGCCCGCATACTTGCGTACTAAGTAGGATGCTATAGCCTGTGGATGCGTACTATTTCTGGCACACTACGGAGTATGGTAGTATGCGGTTTCGGACGCAGCCATTGACGGGACCGGGACAGGCACAGACACACACACACATATATACATACACACACACTCTCTCTGCCTTAAATACAGGCTAGAAATATA
>JAOVVG010000028.1:7364305-7374342 GCA_028566375.1 Leptodoras nelsoni
TATATACTCTTTTGCTGCTTATCTCCTTGTAAAGTGTCCTTGTGTGTCCTGAAAGGCGCTTATAAATAAAACTCTTTTAAAATTATTATTATCATTATTATTATTAGCATCTTTTAATGTAAAAGTCTGACTAATCTAACCTCATGAAATGACACACCCGGCATCACTACCACATTCACCAAATTTTGTGAACTTTCATCCACAGGAGGCTCTGCAACTGCACTTCTTTCTTGCTCTTTCCCTCACTTTATGCAATGGACATATTCAGCACTGCTATGCGGTACACCTGCTTCATAAGTACAGTTATAAATCATTTTATTGTCATGAATTTATAGTACATTTTAATCAATGCATCAGATTATTTCCTTTCAGGAATTCCCACTGACTCCACAAATCGCCACCGTCACCTACTTTTGTGTGAAGGAATATAATTAGCAATATTCTTCCCTACAAAACCTTATTAAATATAACCAGTTGAAATATATTTTTCCACACATAAGCTTGTAGGCTAGAGCTTTGGTGTTTCCTGTGTGTTACAGTAACCCTTATTTACTGAATCATTACTGAAGTTTCTGAACACTGTTAATTTTATTAGCCCAGTAACCTCTTCCCTACTGACCGAGTAAACTCACACAGACTCTCTCTCTCTCTCTCTCTCACACACAAACCTCATGTTCCACCCCCTGCGGTTTCTAATCTTGTTGACGGCTGAACAGGTCCACTGAGAGTAATCCCACTAAACCCATAATGACGGCCATCTATATTATCCTCGCCCATCAGTTAACTGATCTCTTTACCAAACACTCGCACCCCATTCCCATGATTGTTTGTGGTCCAATATTCCTGCCGGTTCCTTCTTTGTCCTCGGGGCTACCATTTATTTCCGTTGCTTTTATAGTATTTACTCATTTTTCATGGGAGATCACATTTTTCAAACCAACTTACAACTGAGCTGAGCGGATCAGGGTTAAAGGCTCTGATCAAATGATAAATGGCAGCCTGATGGTACAGTGGTTGCGCAGTTTTCCTTATTTTACCCCCTGCCAATTCCTACACACCCTATCATACAACAAATACTGACAGGAAGATAACAAAGCAGCTAATACAGGCTTCCCTTTGTGAAGCCATGTGAAGCCATGTGAAACCAGACAACAACATCTGTTTCAATCTGCTGCTCATGCTGCAGGACACTCAGAGGAAAGTGCTATCTGCCCTCTTCTACATGCGCGAGTCCACGAATGGCTCTGATTGACACGGATGGCTGTGGCATCACCAGGATTCGAACCTCCTGCTTGATGATAGGGCGAACCCCTGGGAGTCTGGGCACCTTTCAGTGCTGTGTATGCTATTATCTACATGTGCTTGAGTTGTGAAACGTCATGACTCTGACCTGTGTATGCGCCAACAATGAGCTATGGTTTCTTTACGAATGATGGAGCTCAGCCTAGCAATCCCAATCACCTGGTATTTCCACCAGAGATTCTGACCAAGACAAAACACTTACAGAAGATGAAAAAAACAAAGTACTGTCTGAATTAAAGAAAGACAAACAATAAGGTAAAAAAAAAAGCAACAAAAAACAACCACTGCTCGTATTTATAAGATTTTAATTTGGAACGTTCTGGCTAGTAAAAAGGATTTTCTAATTTCAGAAATTAAACCCACTGTGGATTTTCCTCCTCTTCTGACACTCTCACATTTATCCAAATGGCACAAAAAGAAAAGACTGCAGTGTTTTCATCACAGATGTCAAGCCTAGCTGTTAAGTATTATGAATTTGAACTACAGACTTCCCATAGGCTGTTACTTGAATCCAAAGCTGGAATTGACTGCAATATCGGCCCTCGGTGCATTGGTCTGAGCGGAGCACTAAATATAAAACACTGAGTGTACCTATAAAGAGGAGAGCAGTAATAATGTAGAAATGCCCACCACACACACTCCCACACACACACTCACACACACAGTGCCTAAAGCAACGTCTATTGTTCAACCACCTGGATGTTTATCGGCATGTACACGGTGTCTGGCGCAATAAAACATCAACATCGCCTAAAAACGGTACAAAAGTGAGCCATATTTCTCCTCTCTGGTGGCTCGGGAAGCCAAGCCAACACTATAGCATTTTACGAATACAGGAAACAATACAGCAATCGAAAAACAATGCAGATAACACGATATGGAGTTACTGTTACCACCTGAAGTTTTTTTTAACCAATGAACAGAAAGTGTTTTATTTCACAGCCAATGCCACTGATAATAAAATATTTTATATTCCAGAATGACACTTTTTTAATTATTTATAGTTAAACTTAATATTGTGGAATGTCCGTTCTCATTGGTTGCAGTACTATATGTTACATTACTACCAGTTAGCTGTTACTATAGTAACCATAACATTAGGACGTGACCTTAATATAAACCTCTGCTTTACCATCCAACCACAATTCAGCCCAGCTGCTGATCGAACACCTTCTGACTAACCAGATACAAGAATTCAACAGTGCCCTGGATTAATCCATAGTAATACATGAACAGGCAGCTTCCTCAACATGTAACAAGCATGTGTACTTACATTTAAAGCACCAATGTCATCAATAGAATAGTTTACGTGCGATCACATACGTACGAGAGCCCTTCTTAGTCAAAGTAGCACCATGACCACAAAAAACAGGCGACAATTATTAAACAACAGACTTCATGTATTTGAAGGTCACTTCATTTGTAGGATCGTAAACACAAAAGCTTTTGCTTTTAGCTGCCAGGCTGTCAACTGGTTTAATTTAATTTAGCGTTAGAGGTCATGGTTAATATGCGATTTGCAATCCTGATGCGTTTTCACTTAAAGTCTCATTACTATAGATATTTTATTGTGTCCACAAATGCAGCGTTCATCGATTATCTAATTTCGGTACTGATGTGTTTTTCGGTTCACTGGTTCTAACGTAATGCTGTTCTTGTTCTTGTCTTTTCCTGCAACTCTCCGGTCCACTGTACATATCCATCACATATTATAAATACTGTCACAGACACACAGCCATCTATAATACATGAACCACACACACACTCACCGCGATGCGCAGTAGTGTTCCCTTCACCGATGCCCATCTGTCTTGCCTGCGGTCGATGATCAGGATGAAGCCAACTCCTGAGGCGCTGAGGCTACGGAGCAGAGAGGCATGGTCACCATGGCAGCAGGTACATCTCTCTCATCTCGTAACACATAATTACATTCTTATACACAAGCACACAGATGTATTTACGTATCTACTAAAGCGCACGCCAGCTTCCAATATTAAACCTGCCCTTTTATTATGAAAAACCATTTCATGAGCCGCATGAATCAGACGTACAGATTGTAACCGTAGAGACACGGGGTAGAGATGCTTAGCTGGCTGCTACGTCCATCACCGCGGAGAGTGGATGCTCACTTCTTTTCCAGCATTGGCTGCTTCACCATGGTTACCAAAAGGTCCGTCTTTGAGAAAACACTATTTTAGTGGCTTTTCCAAGCAAACTGATGAACGTCAGCCTAATGAACGTTTGTCCTCCTGTCCTTATCCAAAGGGCTGATGGTAAAATCCACAAGTGTGTTTTCTTCACTGTGTGTGTATGTGTTTTTCTGTATCTCCCCAAAAACCCTGTGTTTAGGGCTGCAGTGGCACTGTATTAAAGCCCCAGCGATGAAGGTAGTGCAGAATGCTCCCCGCTCAATCCACCAGCCAATCCTGAAGAATCAGGTGCTCCCTCAGAGCCAATCAGAGCGCAGCATGGCTGTGACAGACAGCCTAGCCTGCAGGCTCACAAAGCTGAATTGCTAATGAGAGAGGGAGGGAGGAAGGGAGGAATGGAGGGAGGTGTCTCAGTGATAAAAAGGTGGCAAGCAAGGAAGGAACTGCTGATGCCCTTCTATTCTTGCCGCCATGATAGTAACACAAACACACACACACGCACACACACACACACACAGCGCCTCGTCTTCTAAAAGCTGAGCTTGTCTTTTTGCTACCATTTTGTTTCAGTTGTTCCACATTGCAGTCCCACTTCATCTCTTTGCCTCAGTCTTCCTCACACTCCACTGCCCGGCCAGAGGGAGGAAAACACATTGGGGGGAAAAAAGAACGAAGCAGAGGAGGAGTGAGTGAAAGGGGGTCATCAGTACATGTAGCCATGCTCTCTAAAAGCACAGCATGGGACAGCCATCATGACTGATGATGTGCTTCCAGAGCAACAAGATTTCGCTGATTAGTATTCATTAACCTCTAATCAAAGATCGAAAGGGGTGCAGAGATTTCCAGTCCTGTAGACACAATATCCTGTTTTACTGTTCAAACAACAGTCAGATTTATAACAGTTCATTCTTCAAAAGAAAATCTGTTTGGATGTTTTGGTCATCCCATGTTCTACTTTTAGTTATCCAACACAGACGGGCTGATTTGAGGTTTTCAGAAACGGCTGATCTCCTGGGATTTTCACAAAAGAGTTTATACTGAATGGTGCGACAAACAAAAAGCCCAGGCTGGTTGTAGCTGATGGACATGAAGGATACAGTAACTCAATGCAATACAATAACCACTCATTACAACCGTGGTGAGCAGAAAAGCACCTCAAAACACATTAAACCCTGAAGTATATTCACAAATAAAAGCACATTTCTTTTTTCCCATTTGGATGTTTGATGTGAACATTAACTGAACCTCTGGACCTGCATCTGGATAATATTACAGTGTACCTTGTGCGGCTGCTACGTGATTGACTGGCGTGAGCAAACAAAACCGAATCAAACTATGATTTCTTGATTTCATCGACATGCTTTCCCCTAATAAACATGATTCCCATTTGAATACTGATTACAATTCTATTTAATTCAATTAATTAAAATTCTTTTTTTTTTTAAAGAATTCATCAACCTTGGATTAACCTTCCTCCAGATAATGAGATAATCATGAAGCCCTCCATAAGCTGGATCAGGAGCAAACAAAAAAAAACACTGAAGAGAAATGCAAATTTAACAAACTCGTCAGAATAAATACATCATCCGTATAAATTCAGTGTATCACCATAAACTGCAGCTGAAATGTTGCTCTTTTTTCTCTGTCCCTTTGTATTTAGAAGACTCATTTAGAAAAGCACCACCAGATTAAATCCACATTAGCTTCCTATTTTAAGGGGAACTAAGGGGTTGGAGAACCTCAGGCAATTAGAACCTCCCTCCCTTCCACGTCTGCGTGTTTCACCTTCAGACCCCCATCTCCCTCCTTCTCCCTCTCTTCCTCTTGCTTTTGCTGGTTGCTATTCCCATGAGGCAGCAGTGTGCGCGAGCGAGCCAGACAGAGGGAGGGGGAGAGAGAAAAAAAAAAAAAGCATTCCTTAAGCAAAATTACAGCCTTCTACATAAATGAGGATTTTTGTAATGAATATTAAATACATTCACTCTTCAAGCAAATGCATACAGAATCACCATACATGATGTTTCACTGTCGGTGCACCATCAGTGCAGTGAAATATCAGTTTTTTAGATACTGCACACGTTCATCTTTATACATTCTCGCACTGTCCATGCACTACAAATCTCACTCTAACGACATCACACACAAAGATATGATTACCATCAGGACCCAGTCGTGAGTTATATGTTGATACAATCATCTAACGTCAAATATCTTTTACACCCAAAAGCAAACTATCAGTGACCTCTGGTGGCAAGATCTGGGTCCAGGATTTCCCGCATGAATTCATTATACATACTATATTCAAACACAACGTTACACACACTAATGGTGACACACTAATAGAATATGCTTTAGACAAATATACACAAAGGGGAAACACTCAAATACCCACTGCAGTGCGAGTGCAGATACACCGAAATGAATTTGGTAGCCTTTTATGTTGCAAAATGGCAAGACTGGTACACTGGTATTTAATAGGTAATTATGTAGTACTTACCTACTTAGCTAGAGTGTTTAAAGTACACTCATCCTGCACATTAGCTGAATAAATGATTTCATGAATCATCTACCGTGCATAACGTTATGCAGATACATGTCAAGAGCTTCAGTAATGTTCACATCAACATCAGAATGCAGAAACAATATGATCTCATTGACCGTGGCATGGTTGTTGGTCCCAGGTGGGTTAGTTTGAATATTTCAGAACCTGATGATCCATGTGATTCACACACAACAGCATACTGAGCAGCAATTCTTCTGGTCTAAGTGCCTTGTTGATGAAGGACGTTGATGAGAGAAGCTGACAGGATGACTATAATAACTCAAATAGCCACTCTGTACAACCGTGGTGAGCAGAAAAGCACCTCAGAACATACGACAGGGCAGCGGGGCTGCAACATCATTAGACTACATCAAGGTTCTCACCAAAAGTGGACAGCTGAAGACTGTAACAAGACCAGGCAATGCGATTACCCCGGTTTTCTTCATGTTTTATTTGCAACCACTAGTGACATCTTGTGTCTCATGAAAGCCGTTGATCTGGGATGTGAATCTGGCATGTGCTTCCTCCATGACAGCTAAGCATGCTTTGAGAAGAGCATGGCTCAGTTCTGTAAACAGGAACAAACAGAAGCAGGTGTCTGGCCAAATCATTGGCTTGTCAGTCAGTGGAGTGTCACCTTCAGGGTCTGAACACACAAGCTTCTGATGATAGCCGTAACCTTGGATTAGCGTTCATCGAACCGGTCACTGCTCACCTATGATGCAGTGCATTTTATTCTCGCACACATGGTTCTGGAGCCAGGTGTGCGAGGGGGATGTGTGTTTGGTGTGTTAGCATGTATAGACTGTATGGATCACTCAGGACCCATTGGAAAATGTACAGAGTATTCAGTACATAAGATTAATACATTCAGACACATCGTTAAATGAGACTCTTTCAGGAAGTGAACAGACACCTGGGAACACTGGTCAGGTATGTCAGCACGTTGTGGAACTCCTCCTCCTGCAGGTCTGTGAACGTAGGGAACTCCGGGAAGATGATGATCGGGCTGCCGTTCGCCCCTCGACCACCTGAGAAAAACAACACGGAAGAAAGGAAGCACTGTTAATTCCAAAGTTAACAGATAAAGAAAGCCAAATGTTGCAAATATCTGTAAAATGGGATCCTGCAGCAACCTTAAAACTAAACCAGCCACCAGGGGGCACTTGCACTTCGCCTTTTCAGCCTCAGTAACGATGTGTGAAGGAGAAATGCACAATATGGAGGGTATTGCAGTGATCAGTCTTACAATATCCACAACACAAAGCAAAACCTGATTACTGGAAGCCATTGTGTGGAGAACACCACCACACACACACACACACACACACTGTAATGCGTGAGTGAGCGATGGTTCTCTGACACTGTTCATCATTGAGTTAAGGCCTCACTTAAGGCAGTCACTTGGGATTATTACAATCATCCATCATATTTACGGGGGTGTTGAGTGCCCCAAAGATGGATTTGGGGAGCGTTTAGGGGGCTGCACTGGACTGTGACAGCTCTTCCACCTTCAAGCGTCCGACCCAGAGAAGAATGGAACAGCTGAACAGTTTTTTCCCCCCACATGTGGTGCATTAACCTATACTGAAAAAAACACTGCTTAAAAACTTAACTGGATACACTCAAATTTTTGAGTTCATTAAACTGTTAACAGAATAATTTCTGTCTCGGACATTTTTTTAACTTACTGTTTTACGTTAAATAAACACAACATTTTGAGTGCAGCCTGGATCCTTACTTTTTTAAGTAAACTGGTTACAGTTTTTTACAGTATAATTTATCACCAATCCTTATTTTACAGCATTTAAACCATTGAACATTGAACCATCCATAAGCAGCATAAGTAATACTAGCCAGGATGCTAGCTAGTCATCTTGGTATTCCACAACTAAGTATATGTAAATATGTTGCACTCTAAACAAACCAAATCAAATGTTGTGTACAGACATTTAAACCGTTATTTCATTCCACTTGCTGCTGCTAGCTAAACGCACACACAGAGTCCTCCATGTAGTGTCTCAAACTTTGGAAATGTAGAGTCATTTATTTATTAGGAGTTGAACACCATGTTTTACAAACAGGAGTTACATTGATGACAGGAGAGGTTAGTAGATTTCATGCTAGGTTAGCTTTCATACTAGGGAAATTATTATCTCCAGTTCACCTAATGTACATCATCCATGTCTTTATGGGCTTTGATTTGTGCACTGGTGTGCAGTCATGCTGGAACAGGAAGAGGCCGTCCCCAAACTGTTCCCACCAAATAGGGAGCATGAAATTGTCCAAAATCTCTTGGTATGCTGAAGCACTAGGAGTTCCTTTCACTGGAACTAAGGGGTTGAAGAACAACCCCACACCATAATCCCCCTATACCAGGAAGTCAGACAAGTACCATTCTCCTGGCAACCGCCAAACCCAGACTGGAGAAGTGTGATTCATCACTCCAGAGAACGCGTCTCCACTGCTCTAGAGTCCAGTGGTGGTGTTCTTTACACCACTGCATCCGACACTTTGCATTGCGCTTGGTGATGTAAGGCTTGGATTCATCCGCTTTGCCATGGAAACCCATTCTATGAAGCGCAGGTGGCATCCTATCTCTGTGCCACTCTGGAATTCACTGAGCTCCTGAGAGCGACCCATTCTTTCACAAATGTGTGTAGAAGCAGTCTGCATGTCTAGGTGCTTGATTTTATACACCTGTGCCCATAGAAGTGACTGGAACACCTGAATTCAATGATTTGGATGGGTGAGTGAATACCTTTGGCAATAATCTCATGTCATTTCTTTGACTCTTTGGAATAAACAAGGTTTCAGATAAGAAGAATGTTTACTATACTGTAATAAAGCATTGCTGCACGGCTTTTGACTGCTGTGCTTACACACACTGACATTCACAAACTGAGGACCTTTTCTTGTCTCTCTGGTCCTCCTTATATGTTTATAACACCAACCTTTGCCAAAGACAAAATATCATTGTTCAAAATGAGGCTGCTGTCCTATTTATCATTAACAAGGCAGAACCAAAGACAGCAGTGTATGTGCATGTGTGCATGTGTGAGGGGCAAACACAAGGTCATTTCGGCCCTCTGTTCTGCCTCCACACACACACACACACACACACAGATGGACATTTCACCATACAACAAACTGCTTCCTGTTATCAGAACAAAGATGAACTAAACTGTAGTTACCAGAAGAAACACAGATCAAAGACGTTGGGGGAAAAAGCACGAGTCGGAAACCGCTAAAAGAGAAGTGTGCTATATAAACACACCGTGAGACTGGCAGTGGAAGTCTGTCATTTACTGTGGGTGGAGGAGCAAAGAAAGTTCTGTGGTCATCTTTTTCTTTCTCACACAAATACAGATTTAAAAGATACACACACACACACACACACACACACACTGCAGAATCGATTATGAACAGAGTGCAGGCCACAGTGGCTACAGTGCATGGCAGCTAAATAGAGACACATCATTAACAGAGCACTGAAAGCAGATTATTTCTCTTAAAGTAATGATGAATGGACAGACCGCTGGTGAGAATACAGAAATGCTGAATTCCAAGCTTATGGACTGTTATGTTGTTTATGAGTCACCATGCTTTCTCTCTCATAGCGTAGAGTGTCATGGAAACCCTGAATAATTCAGGACAGAGGAACCCGAACCAGGTCCTAACTGGCACACGTGTACGCATCGAACTCTGAGCGGGTAGCTTTGTGTATGTGGTACTGAACTGTGACTCTACTGCTAAGGTCACTTAGTGGCTTTCTGGACCGCACACAGGACAAATCGCAGAACAAATAGCAGCAAATCCATCTATAAATAATCTCATCAGGGGTGTAGATGTGTACTTATAAATGTCTAGAAACATAGCACTATGTATAATATTTACAATAACACTGTCTTGATTTCTGGGCGGCACGGTGGCATAGTGGATAGCGCTGTCGCCTCACAGCAAAATGGACCCGGGTTCGATCCCCGGTTGGGGCGACCTGGGAAATTTCTGTGTGGAGTTTGCATGTTCTCCCCGTGTTCGCG
>JAOVVG010000028.1:7886518-7904699 GCA_028566375.1 Leptodoras nelsoni
TAAATAGTCATGAAAATAAAGAAAACGCATTGAATGAGAAGGTGTGTCCAAACATTTGGCCTGTACTGTACATTCACCATTTCTCACCTGTCATTAACCGCAGCTGTTGTGGCTCTCGGAGCAACTGTGCAGTCGGCTGGAGCAGCTGATATTAACATATGCTTCATACGGTTACCTCTGTCTGGCTGAGACTGACCCGATGGGGTAAGACGATGTTTCTTCCTGTTTAGTTGTGAGTATAAGTTGTGATTATGTTGACAATGTTGATCAAGCAGGTTAGAAATAAATCAGATTTTGTTATAGACAGTATCAGGTAAGGGTAGCTGTAAGATCATAAGCTCTGTCCTTGTTCCAGAGATATTCAAGTCATTTCTCTTATGGTTGTGTCATCTGTGGTAGCATGCATTCGTAAGGTTACACATGATAATAAGGGAGTGAATGACATCAGTCATCTTTAATATTTCACTTTTATCAAATAAAGTCAAGTGACTATTGAGGCAACATCCAACATTTCTCTTGAAATAGACCAGTGATAAACAGCAACAACATTCTCAATGCACAATTAATCAACGATAAAAAAAATGAATCACGTGACAACTCTATTTATGTTTTTTATACAGCAGTGTATTCACTGTGTCTTTACTAAGATTTTTTTCTTCTCTGCTTTCTTATTTGCCCAACATTATGAACAATTGTCTGTTATCCATGTGATCATTTAAAGGTGCAGTTTGTAATGTGTCTGATTTCAGAGTACTTCAACAAAATGTCTCTCTCACCCTCTCAGTTCTGTGTGTACTGGTTTGGTTCCTGCAGCACTGTGGATATATTCCTCTTAACTCCTGCTAGGGATGATGGTCTGTTCAGCTCTGAGTTCATCAAGTGTTGATGAAGGCTGCTCACAGCATCAGCAGTAAACGATGCAGCACTTCTTATTGTTAAATTATTTATTCTGTATATACTAATATTTGCTATGGATCCATCAACATTATACATTCATTGTTACGTAATTGCAAGCTCTAACTTCTCTTTTCTGAGTTAAGACGAACGCAGCATTTGTTTGTAAGGAAAAAGGGGCAGCTGTCAAAACCACATGGCAGTACTAGAAATCACAGTTTCTTAAATAGAATTTCAATATTATGGGTCTTCTGATAATTTTATGCTTTGCAGACTGCACCTTAAAATTTTTATTGCTATGAGATTGCCATCGTAGTTTTGGGATTTGGTCCTCGGTTATCCTTCCCGTTCTTTCTCTCTCAGTATCTCGCATTTCTACGTTGGACAGTGTCAGGTAGACAACATCAAGCTATCAATTTTTCGGTATTGTCAACCCACCCCCTTCCTAACCTTGACCAGTAACCGGCTGTATAAACGCATGCGCTGGAACGTGGAGCGAAAGAAAGGGACAGAGGCAGTGGGAGAAGAGGAGAAGAATAACAACAGGACAGAAGTGACAGAAGGAGAACAGAAGGCAAAAGGAGAGAGAGAAATGGAAGGCAACAGTACAGAGTAGTGAGTGAGGCTGTGAGGGGATAAAATTGCCTTTTTTATGGAATAACTCAGGAAATAGTGTTTTGCAGTTTATAGTTTATAGTAAACAAGAGTTTCAAAACATGCCATGGTGCCCTACACAGGCTTTAAAATACATTTGTGTTCATAGTGAGCAGCTGATTATTCTGCACCTTTTCTCCATTTCAGTCTAACCGCTGTCTTCGGTGCACATACTCTAGATCGGAAAGACAGATTAGCCTGAAAAATAATGTATTTACTATAAAGTGGGGATTTTCACATCTGTGTTCCATAACATCTGTTGTACAGTAAAGCAAACTCAATTTGCAATAGCATATAGTATTTGATTATAGGAAATTAATCTTCACCAGTGCCTTCTGTCCTGTTCTAGTTACTTTCTCTGCCATGAGGATGTTCACATAGTGGAGGGAGAGGCACTGGGAGAACAGGCACACAGAAGGCCAGTGGAAGAAACAGTATTGAGGATGTGGTCTGTAGGGAAGTGGATACAGATATATCCAGACCCAGACACTGAAGACATTAATGACTGGTAACAGGCTCTACACAAAAACATTGCTTTATAAGGGCAACGGGAATTTATGACTAATTAGCTCTTCTCACACACTGAGTCATTTGTGTATATCTAATAATTCAGGGCTAGAGATCTTGGGTCATGTTCACAAAGCAGCATTGTTTTGCTGTTGGGAATTAGCATGATGGATTTTTAGCTGTCCAAAGACATGCAGTAGATCAGATATACAGATCTTCATCTGTCAGAAGTCAGAAACTCGAGTCTCCTTCTCTGCCTTGATGCACATGTTGGTAAAAAACTTTACTCGATCACCGTTTCTTTTGTGTTGTAGATTACAGGCATGACTACTGGCTGAAGATGACTTAATTATATCCAAGCACAGAGACAAGAATGAGAATTTAAGAAAAATGTCCTTAATGTAGATTATACAATAGATCATCTGTCTTTGCAATGACCCCATGCTGGTCTCACATATGTAGTATAAAATAAATGTGTCGCAGGGTATTGTGCACGATTCCTCAGGGCCAGTACAAGCCGCTGGTGTATCTGGATGAAGAGCCGTCATCCTGTGTTGCCACAGACTGCCTGCTGGGGGTGCTACTGTCTCAGCCTGATCAGAGCGTCACACCCCATCACTTAAGACCAACACCGCAAGACGAGGATGTCGACCAACCATGAACGAAAACGTCCTTCTTACAAGTTCAGTAAGATTCCATTTCATTTTTCATTTTTTCCCCTCTCAATTGTTTTCGTTTTTTTGATGCAGTGTTTTATATATGTTACTTTACAGCTGCTGAAAAAAAAAAAAAAAAGACAACAGATGCCAAATTTTACCATCTCCCAATCCATTTTATTTCGTCCTCCGCCTCCTCTCCCCCACCCCCTCTTCAGCATTGAAACCGACAAACAGTAACTTACACAGTCTGAAAAATAAATCGAGCTGCCATGATTTGAGAACATCTACCAACTAAATACAAAAATACATTCCTTCATTGTAAAATAAATTACAAAAATATACACAAAGTAGTACAGAACGAAACTAACGACTACATTTCCATATTTGTTGTGCATAACGCCATCACAGTTCATACAAGTTTTTGGACTTCATTGTAATAATTCTGATGCCTTTGCTTTTTCATGATCCCTGATTGTTCTTTACAGTGAATTATTAAACGAACATGAACAAGACCAATGTGTCTGACATAAACTAATCCTGATAAATGCTGGCATCAAGACATGAAATCTGTATTCCACAAAGTGATGACAGCAACAGTAGTACTGTTCTGGACATACTTGAAGACTTAATTCCCTGATTGCAGTGTTCTTGGGGAAAAAAAAAAAAAAAAAGCAAAATATTAAAAAAAGACACACATTTCTACAAATACCTATATGGTGAAAACAGTTATACACATCAATTAAACATATTTTTTTCTGGGCATTTACACAGTTGTGACCCATTTACTTGAGCATGCAGTCTCAAGGGCTACAGGGATCCATATGTGCTCTTATGTTTACCCATATTTAAGAAGCATTCCAATCTAACTTCAGGGACAATTACAGTTTTTAGACTAGACTAGCCAGGCAAGACGTATCCCACTCACATAAGCAGTTGTGCCACAGCCTGTGCAACAGCGACAATAAATCCTGGGTGAAAAAAAACAACATATACAAATACAACACAGGAAAGGGCAGTACAAGATAAAACATTACAAGACCATTTATAGAATTTGACATGCACATTTCACGTCAGTCACAGTGTACAATAATATACAAGATAGTGAAATTATTCATCTAAAAATAATGGGCCTGGTCTCAGAAACAGTAAACAGAGGCACAAAAAGTGATTACGTATGGCTTTTGACAGTAGTCTGATGCATCTGAATAGTACAAGGTGAATCATTTGAGTAGTACAAATAAGTTTTTGTATCAAATTGTGCTCATCAATAAACATAATTTCATTATGACAGAAACATTATTAGCACCGTATATACCCCCATCCCACTCCCAGTGTTAGTTTGTTTTGCTGATCCTTCATTTAAATTAAATAAGGTCCTATTTCAGTGCAGTTACTATACAGTGATGCCAATTTATCTCGTCTCATACTGAAAGAGTACTCATCTTGATTCAAGTCTTTAACATTTTATCCGATAGCTCAATTTCATGCATATTAATTTCCCCATTAGCATCAATATACTAAAAATGCCCTGTGTATTGCTGATGTCCTTCATGTTGTGACCAGTTAAGCGGTACCTCCAGACATCCTCAAATCTACTCCTTTACTTAAAATACTGCATCAGTAAAAATTTTAAATAACAGTATTCAAGAAAATGAATCTTGGCTAATCAAATTAATGCTTCATCACTTATTGCCAGCGTTATCAGCTAACTCTAGATTGCTTTAATTAGCTTCCATGCTTAAAAAGTGCCGTCTCGCTTGCATGCAAGGTCATCAGTCTGCAAAAGGAGGCAAGAAGTTCTGCTCCTGCCCAGGTAAATGATAGCATGTGAGGGAACGACAGCCAGACACTTGCAATAAACCTGTCTGTAAATGGCATGCTGACTCAGAGCTGGTGTGATATAGCATGGCTGTCTGGCAGAGGCAGGGAAGTGTACACAGTGAATTACCATAATAAAAATGTTAGTGCAGTCAATTCCTGGCCATCAAGTAGGATTAGGTGGAGACATGGAGAGGAGGAAATTACAGCATCATTGTGACAAACAGTTATTTATATGAATAACCTTGGGTGTGAAGAAAATTTATGGTTCTCTAAAAACAGAATTCTATAGATGCTACACCCTACAGCTGCAGTTGTTACTCTTAAGGTCTGCCTAGCCTAAAAGCAGGCCTTAATGATGAGTCTCTAGCTCCACTACTGTCCACTCGCCTTGTGGAGAACTGCCAGAAATCTCAGCTGAGAAGCTGCTAACAGAAGTCACTGTGGCAGAAGGTGGAGTAAGTGGGGGCAAGCTGGGCCACAGGTTTGTCTCCAGTGGGCTCAGTGTCCCAGCAACCCCACCAGGGAGGAGGAATAGTGGGGCGCAGTTGTCCCCATTTAATAATAATGTCTGGTTAATCAGCTGATGGACAATGTCAGTTTTTTTGCTCCAATCAAGCTCCAGAGGAGAAGGTTGCTGGGGAGAACTGGATCCAGAAAGAGAAGAGCTGTATAAAGCCACAGAGTGAGTCTCCTGAATGAGATTAGATGATGGCGATGTGCTCTGTGACTGTGGAGAATCTGGATTATCTGAACTGGAGTTTGCCTCTGGGATGCTGCATGTCTCTTTGAAGAGATGGGAGAACTCATGTTCTAATTTTACTTTCAGGACCATTTCATTGTCTTCCATTTTGTCTTCAAAGTCTTCCTCTGCATCACTGGTCTCTAGTGCCTCATAGATTGTGCAAAGCCCAGAAGGTGACAGAACAGCTGCAGATATATTCTTCTGGTGGCCGTTTTGGTGCTTGCTTTGTTGTTGTTCCAGTTCTTGTTGCCACTGCATGATCTGCTGCCTCTGTTTCAGCTCTTGCTGCTGCTGTTGAATTTGCAGGTTGAGCAGATCCCTCCTCTGTTCCTCCAACTCCTTCTCGTTCTCCTCCCTGTTCTTCTGTTCAAGCTCTCCCACCACTCTGATTGCCTCCTCATTTTGCTCCCCTCGTCTTTCCTCCGTTTCTCGCTCACCCCTTCGGCTCTGTTGCTCTCGACGCTGTTCAATCTGCTCGAGCTGCTGCTGATGTTGTTCTAGCCGACGGAGTTGAGCATGGCACACTGCATGTGGCATCCCGAGAGGAAGATCAGTATGCAGACGGGTCACGTGATCCACACGTACACTAGAATGCTGCATGGGTGGCCTCGTGTGGACTGTGGGCACATTTTCTTGTTGCTGAGGGCAGAGATCACTTCCTGTGAGCATATAATCCAAGTAAGTGTTAGAAATATGAGTGGGGTAAGATCGTACATTACCAAGTAGAAATAAAACATTAAGCAGTAAATTAAAGATGGAAAAAATAAGGTGTAGGCTGAAAGCAGGGCACAGAGAAAGTTCATAGACAAAAAGTATATTCAGTACAAAAAAAGTAATCAGAATAAGATTTATTTGGTGAGATTTTGCGCATCAGGTTTTGTGCAATGAAAGCGGCCACACCCTGTATATGCAGTAACCAACGACTATTGTGAAGAACAAAAATAAAGTGTGTTTAAAAAAAACTCAAAAAAGGCAACTGGGTGAACACATGCATCATGCATATTACCAAAAAAGTAGCAATATGTGCAATTAGGAAGAAGGTGCACACCACACACAAACATGCCTCAAGCAACAGCCCTTTTGAATAGCAAAATAAGTCGGATCACTGTGCTTTGTGCAAGATGATGGTTTAGGGGTGCATGTAATACGGCATCTCAAAGTGGACAGGCTTAAAAGCGCTTCCTTCTGCAATTCCATTAAAGAAGCTCATCTGACAGAACTGAACTTTGGTGGTCAAAGCATAGCAGCCCTGAGTGGTGGGTCAGATGAAAGCAGAAGAACCAAACCACATGGAGATAAAGGCATTTAAAATGGTCAAAAAGAGGGAAAGGACAACTAAGCACCTTGGTAAAGAATGAGATCCAGAAGCCTTGTAGATCTCGTGCTTTCTCCTTCCCTCTGGGCGGGGTTTTTCAAGTAGGAATCAGGGTGGGTGGGGAAAAAAAAAAAAGGAGGTAGGGAGGGGTACACCAAAATCGAAGTGGAAGCTGACTGGAATTGGAGCTCAAACTCCTAACTCTGGTTTTCAATAAACGTAAGATTAGAGATAGATGTACGTTTTTGTGGTCTGTCTGTACGAGGTCTTAAAGTTGCCATGATGGAACATGACATGCCACATTCAGAAATGAACAAGAATAAAAACTTATCCTGTAAATGGAAAATGGGAACATTGCTTTCCATCTAGTATTTGCATGCATATTGGCATTTTTTTAAACAGTTAACCATCACACTAAATAAAATGATCATAAAGACTTATAGTATGTATATTGTAAACATGTATGCAATGACTAAAATAAATACCGGGTGGGGAAACAATTCAAGCTCTTGTTAGGATTGTGGCTTATCGTTAGCTAGCGTACCATGCTTCTGCACAATAAACAATGTTCATTTTCCAGGTAAACTTCCACTTAACATGCAGTGTGTAGGATTTGGGGGAATCCAATAGTAGAAATTGAATATATTATACATAATAATGTGCTTATTAGGTGTTTAAGAACCTGTAACTATTAATTGTTATTTTTTCATTAGTTTAGAAGGAGCTTTACTTGGGGAGCTGGTTCTCTTCTGACAAGGCCGCCATCATTTCTCTACAGTAGCCCAGAACAGACTTTGTGTTTCATGGTACTGATGTAGTGCAGCTTGGCTAAAAGACAACATAGAAAAAGAGGAATCTGTGGTTGCTGGTGCTGGCTAATAGGTTTGAACCCTCAGTTAGAGATGTAGACAATTATAGATATTTTTTAGCAGAATAAAAGGCAAGGGAGCGTGAAACCTCGTTGACAAAAGAAAGTAATTTCCATGAAGCTAAACAAATCAACATCCTTTCTTCTTGGTTGAACTGCTTACACTGTGTTTATTGCATGCATTTCAAATTAAAGTGCATGACTTGACTGCAATGATGACAGTAGCTTGTGTGCAACAAAGTTTTGGTGACAAAAATAATTTTGAATTTGCATCAGACTCAAGCGTCGTCTTTCTGTTCCATTACTGACACTGCTAAAAGCACTGTAATCCTTCTACCTGGTCTTTGACTCTGCAAATGGAGAGCTCACGACTCTACTGCATTGAAGGGACATGGTATTCAATTGGTAGCAATCTGCAAACTTACAAGATGCCACTAAATCCTACACACTGCAGATTTTAATATTAGTGCAATTCATAACCATCATTCATTACCCTTTATAAATAAATAAAAATATACTGGAAGAAAAGTTGCATTAAATGTCTAACCTTTATTTAAACCTAGGACAGTAAGTACTCAAAAGGAAAAAAAATATATATTGACAACGTTAAGGGTAAGGGTTAAGCAAACCCAATAGTGCAAAGGAGAAACAAGGCATGTGTGTGGAGAAGAAGACAGGAGTAAAAGTCAAGAAGAAAGAAGACTTACAAACTCAGTGAGAAGAGTAAACAAAATACAAAAACAATTAATTAGTAATTGCATTAAAAATGCCACGATAATTACACACAAAAATGCCAAGCCCATCCCACAGTTCTTTTGTCTTGAATAATTCTTTTGTCGTGTTCTGTGAACGTCACAGTTCATACCAGTCCAAGGCAACACATTTTTAACAAGAGGAACAAGATCTAATTGTAAATAGTAGCAGTTATTGCACATACAGGACTTTTAAGCCATATATTGAATATTATTAATAGTGTTTGAGGGGCACTGCCATTTTGAATGATCAGTCTCTTTTCCCCAACCTCTTAAAATCTTCCATTTTTGGCATTAAGACAAACCTGGGAAGACCCTGATGGACAGCAAGAACACTGAAAGGTGCATTGGCAAAGTGTAGTCTATACATTACCTGTCAAGAAGCTATCAGTCTTTTCACATATTGTGGAGTAGTAGGGATGTGGTACGTCAAGATCCAAGTCTTGTTGGTGCTCTGTGGAAGAAGATCCATCCAAGCCCATCTCAGTGGTGACAGTGCCTCTTAGTGAGCAAGGCTCTGGCAACTCCTCATTGACCTTCCCGCAAAGCATGTACTGCTGCTCCGAGTTCAGCTGATGCTCCCCTTGCTGGTCAAGGAGTAGAGCATCTGCAGGAGCACGAGCAGGTGCAAGGTTCAGCTCCTTAATAAGTGATGGGTCTTTAGCCTCATCTGGAAGCTGCTCTTCATTTTCAAGAGAAAATATACCTGGACTTTTGATACAGCTCTCTGTGGTAGACTGGGCATTAGAGTTAGAGGTGGTGCACTCAAAACCATAGGAGGCAGCTGAAGTGGCAGACTGAGGAGTGTCACTTCCACCACCTCCCTCCATCTCAACATAGGCCTCCTCACATTCCTCCACCAAGGCTGACATGCTGCTGACAACTTGTGTGCTGTCAAAGCATTCATTTCCAGTGGAACCAGGTTCAGTGTGATCATTGATCTGCAGGTCCCCTTCTGTGCCCCTAGCCTCATCTCCTGTGGCACAAGAATGGGAGGATGGTGCAGAATTACTCACAGCTGACAGACCAGCCAACATGTCAACTGCAGGCAACTTCTCAGGTTCTTCCTCTACAAGTTCCGATCCGACATGATCAGCTCTACAGATCCCTAGATCTTGCATGATGTCTGGTAAAGCAACAGGAATTGGGCTATCTGGTAAGGACTGTTTTTGGTTCTCTAGTCCAGGGCTTACACTGTAGTCTTTTTGCTCTTCAGGTGTGTTTGCATCACTGCAAGTATGGATGGATCGTTCTGGTCCAAGCAGAGTGCTACACTGAGAAATGTGCTGGGAATGGGATGCCAAGCCTTTTTTGAGGCCCACATCCATTTCTGCAGCAGGTTCTGAAGAAGGCTGAGGCAAGTTTGGAACAGGATCCACAAAAGCTGGAGACTGAGGAGAGGACAGGTCTGTTTTTGCACTTCCAATATCCAGAAAGGATTGAGCAGCAGGTTGGATAGGCAGTTCTGAGTATGTTTGCCAAGGGTTGGAAGTAGCACTGGAGACAGTGGTAAGATCTGGTTGTAGTGACTGCATCCAGGCATCAGTAAAAGGATTTGCTGCAGAAAGGTCAGTAGGAACAATTGCTGAAGGCTGCATACGGTTCAGATTGTCCAATCTGTAGTCTTCTTCCAAGTCATCTTCATCTGCATTTCCATAACTTTCTAGTCCACTCTCTGTAACACCCTCACTTGCCATCTCCACGTCTTCATCTTCATCTTCATCTTCATTGTCGTTGCACTGCCTGTGTGGGTTTTCTGTCATTTCTGAACCTACTTCCATATCATCCACACGATCTTCATCATCGTCTTCCTCATCATCTTCTTCATCATCGTCTTCATTGACCGGTATATCAGGGAACTTCTCAAAGTCTGGAGATCCTGCTGATGCACCATCACCATCAGCACCTTTCAAGCTAGCCTCACCTAGATCATCCATACTTTCAGTGCCCTCTAAAACTCCAGGAGCACTAAGTTCTGAAGCCCCCTGCTGGCTGCAGCTTACATCCTCAGAGTCAAATTCAGAGGGCAGGCCTCCTGCTCGCCATAGTGAACCAGCCAGACCAGCTGAACCAGGTCTGGACTCTTCAGTAGGCTGTGTACCACTCATGTCAGACACAGACACCTGCTGACTGCCCTCCCTCTCCTCTTCCTCCTCTTCTTCAAGATTGTGAATTATTTGCTCTTGCTTCTCAACAACCTCCATGTCCTTAGGAGGCACTTGGGCAGTAAATGGGACCTCAGCTTGTGAAGCAGTTACAGGTTCTTGCTCAGTCATTTCTTGTGCCATTGGTGCCATGACTTTTTCAGATTCTGGCACAACAGTTAGAGGATCAGACATTACAATTACAGGCACATTTGCTACCGACTGTATAGTGAATGGCTCAGCATCTAAACTGTCTTCAGTGCAAACAGTGTCCACATTTGTATTCTCAGATTCAGGTGCTTGTACCTTTTCTCCCTGAAGGGCACTTGTTTGTTGATCAGGCTGTGCTAGCTCTACTGGAGAAGTTTGTTCTTCCATTACAGATTCTACAGGTGCTGTGGCTACAGTTGTTACAGAGGCATTTGTTTCCAAAGTTGCAGAGGGTTCCACAGGCTCTGATGACTTTTCTTCTGAAAGCTTTCCTTTGATGACTGATTGCAAGACAGATTGTGTTGGTTTGGCTGTTTGACGCTTCACGGAGACTAGGTTACTACTTGCACCCTGCTTGTCGGTACTCAACTCCGTAGCCTTTCTGCCTGAAGCAGGGCGTGAGGAACTGTGACTTGGAGGGGCCCTCGTTGTTCGTGTTTGTCTCGTTTCATCCATTTTTGGTTGAGATGTTTTAGTGTCTGAAGGTAATCGTTTGGTAGCTGTACCAATTTTGGGGGGTTCGGTTTTGGAGGTCTTTGTGGCTACAGAGCGTGTGGTGGTGGAGGCTAATGGTTTTCTGGTCGCTGCACTCGTGGTGGTTTTAATATCTAGAATACAGAAGACATAATTTGAAAGGTTTTCACAAAAAGCCAAGGGTAAAAAGTCTATACACAGAACACTAATTATTCAAGTGTGGTCTTCTTAATAAGATACCTATAGTGGAAAAAAAAGATGAACATTAATGTTTACCATGTTTTATCTACCTTTTTTAGCTGCTACAGTAGTGGAGACCTTGGAAGGCTGCAAAGATGCAGAGTCAGCAGCAGAGGGAGCAGAGACGGTTGTTTTAAAGGCTGTAGATTTACTAGCAGTGGCTGTTGGTCTAACCGGCACTGAGGAAGTGGTAGGATGAGAAGCAGTTGCTACAGTAGGCCTAAAGCACAAAATGAATGCAGATAATTTTAACATTTGAAAAGGGAGTAGAAAGTCGCACATTCTCTGAGGTAATGACAAAATAATGTGTGTACAAACGGTGTACAAATGTTAAGTCTTCTTACTGTAGCAGTAAAGAAACGTTTCATAAATACATTAGCATCTAAAAGCAGTGCTTAAAAAATTAATGGACACTGTTGTACTTTAGCTGTAACAAAGACAAAATGGGCACTGAGCACACGCCTTTAAGTCCACACTACACAACATGTTTAAACGTCTAAGCCCCACATGCTTGGATTGTGTTCTCCCCCACAAATTATTCTGCCACAATGGCCAATTGTTCTGCACTGATGACAAAGACGTGGACCTTCTCATTAGAAAGCCATAGAGATGACCGACTGAGTCATCATAGGTTAAAGAGAAGAGAATTGAAACAAAAAAGGAGGAAATTAAATAAATTAATCTGGGAGGGTTTACAGGCATTGAAGAAAGGACAAAAGGAAAGTCGTGGTGGTAAATAAAGAGAATGAATGCAATGGCACTGCTGCTTAACAGATTGCTAGAAAACCAATTAGTGCAACATTTGAGTAACAGCCACAAACAAGGATGGATGATAGGACCTAAATCAATACTAAAAAGCAGGTTCCTTGTTTTAGTCATTTTACTGAAGGGTGACTCATCTTTCATCTATGTTTAAAAATATTTTTGTGTCAGACGGAAATGACAAAATTAGTTTCAGTGATTACTTTTTTTGTGCACACTTTAGGTGGCATACTTGCACACTGATGCATACCATTCTATACATCTGCATTGCTGGGATTTATAGGCAGAGGGGAATCGCACAAATAACATGCTGGGTAACATTTATCCGTGTCTGACATTTAAAAAACACATTTCCTTCATTTATTCAAAGACCACAGTGATTTACAGCTTGCATGGCCTGAATGCAGAGGTTTCAACTGGGATACAGCAGACACATCTTCACCCTTTATCCTTACTCAAAGGAACTGGAGCAGCTTTGTGTGCGTGTTAGTTGCACTGCTTTCAGTTTAGGCCTAGATGTTAGAGAGAAGACATGGAATGATCACAGAGGAAGAATGTTTCTAGAAACATAGAAGACTATCAACACATTTTAACTATTCTTATATGTATTAAAATGTATACAAAAACTTGAGCTGTAGAATTTAAATCTGTTTGCTGACCAGCATGCCAACTACTCCTGAATAATTCTATGTAATTAGGGCTTGCACAATATCAAGATTTTGATTTTAATACAGATATAAAGTATAATGCAGACATAAAACAGCACTAAAAAATAATGTGAGCATAAGTCCATTACTACTTTGATTAGGTATTAATCATTAACTTTAGTCAGGGGGTGAAGGTCATCATCAAACTGCATTAATACAGATTACAACACTATTAGGAAGTTTCTCAAGGCTTTTATGGATGGTTAAGGTTTCTTTAAATGTTCCATGTAGAACTCTAGAATGTATTTAACTATCCAAGGAATCTAAATCTGTTTAGAAAGTTCTTCATCCAAAGAACCGTTTAGGAACCTTCAGTAACATGCACTTCCACACACACACACAAGTGCACTCTGAATAATCAGCTATAGAAGGCTGCTCCTGAGGGCTCTGGAAAGAAAATGATCTAAATGGGCTTTGTGTTTGTGTGTACAGTTGTGTTACTTGTGGTTGTGGGGGTGTGCTGGATTTATGCCAATAGGATTTTTCAGCCAGTAAAGCATTGCATTAGGGTGGAAGTAAGCAGTTTCTACAATGATGATGCACTATTTTAAGTAAAGAGAAATGGTGAAACAATAAACTACACAATAAATGAGGAGAGAGTATGTATGACAAACACAAGGGATTTTTCAGTGCATTCTCAAAGTAAAAATAGCCACAAAACAGAAGCTTTTCCTCCCACTACATGAAGGACCAGGACTGTCTCTTCTACCCTGGGCCACCAATGTAGTAATACCTGTTCATGCATAAAGTGTGAGTGTGTTTGTGAATTTGTCTGTATCTGTGATGCAGTAGACCGGTGTTGTCCAATCTTATCCACAAAGGGCCAGTGTAGGTGCAGGTTTTCCTTCCAGTCAAGCAGGACTCCCCCTGTTTTTAATGGATCTAATCAGTGGATCTTGACTTTCAGTAATGTAGCTTCTGCTTGGTTGGCACCTACACCAGCCCATTGTGGATAAGATTGGACACCACTGCAATAGACTGATGACATGTCCAGGGTGTTTCCCTACCTTCCGCCCAGTGAGCGCTGGGATAGGCTTATTTTAGATAATGAATGAATGAATGGTGGTTATCAAATGTCCAGAGAAGACCACCTCACTGAATGTGGTCATGCTAATATTTTGAGCCAATGGAAAATGCCCATTTTCTTCTATGTGCAAAGCTATGGCTGCCAGATTTTGTGGTCTCTATACATTTACTTGTTCAATGGCAGCAAAATGTATCATTTAAATTAAGTATTAAAATTCCAATCCCAACCAACACTACAATGCTGGGCTTACCTGGATGTCTTGGGAATAGGGGCAGTTTTGGAGGCAGTTGAAACACTGGCTTTGGTAGCAGGTGCAGTAATAGGCCTTGGTGCTGCAGAAGAGATTGATGGATGGGTTGAGCAAAACTGCTAGAAATAAAACAGAATTGGTGCAGAGTAGTTCTGTTGTGTTGTACCTGTGGTCTTGGGTTTAAATGCAGCACTGCTGCCTCCTGCGACTGGCTTTTTGTTCACGGTTTGCGAGGTTGCTGCTGTTGTTTTTCTTGTCCCACTACTTGTGGAGGGTGCTGGCCTGGGAGCCCCAACAGCTGTTCGTTCAGCTGCCTTTACCTGCATCCTTGGCACTACAGTTGTAGCAGTGGACGTTTTCTTGCCTTGAGAGGTTACTCCAACAGGGGCACTTTTCTTCATCTCTGAGGTTGTACTCACAGGTTTCTTGCTTGCAACACTTGAGGCTGACTTCATAACACCATTGGCCACTCGGGTTTGTGCAGTAGCAGGGCGAGATGCAGCGCCCTTTGTGGTTGTTGATTTAGTGCCCACTGTACCAGGCTTGGGCTTTATGGGGTTTTTACACTTGTCTGTAGGTTTTGATAATTTTCCATTAACCTCCTTTACAGCAGCAGGCAGTGCTGCATTTGCTCCTTCTTGCTCATCTTCATTTTTAGGCTTCTCTGGCTGTGTAGATGAACTCAATTCTTTTTGGAGCTGCTCCTCATTGGAAGCTACTTCAGGAACAGGCTCCACCACATCATCTGCTGGCTCAGCCGGAGTTGTAGCAACGCCATCAGGTTTCATCTCAGCCGCTGCCTGGCAATTTTTTTGTAAGCTCCAGTTGTCAGTCTGGATTCAGTGCTGTAGACACTTAACCCAGGATAAGCTGTTGGATAGCCAACTGTACTTTCTTAAAAATAAGGAAAAGAAAAGAAAAGTAACATCTCATTATAAACATTTTGCAGTTCAAGAAAACAGGGTATTTTATATTACTATAACATACATATTTGGATTAATACATTTTGTAAATGTACAGCAATCACAGGTTGATAAGCTATGGAAGAGATGTTGCAGCATTTCCCAAAACTCAGTAAGATTCTTGGATTAAAACCCCAGTACTGCCTCATATAATTATCCAAGTTCTCTTAAAGGTATTCTACCCTTACTCTTACCATCACCTACTTGATTCCTTAATTTGTTCAGGTCCTTTCTACAGGTCCTGACATAATATTAAAACTGAGCCTGTATAATCATGTGTTGTTCTGAAACAAATACTGATGAGGGTTAGGAATGCAACCAAAATGACGGAATAAAAGCTAAAGTGGAGGAGAGAAACCCTGCAAAGAAAACCACAGCAGTGAACCCACTGACCTCTCTCTACTCTTCTTTTGCAGTGCTAACCCTTTAAGCCATGGCTTTTCTACTCCCCTCTGCCCTCTTTTCTTCCACCCCCAATCACCCTTATACGAGACCTGTTCCCTGTAAGCAGATGGCCTGGGCAACAGGGCTATTGTGTAGGTTTAAAAACTGGCTTGACTAGCAAGCAAGAGGATGAATAAAATGTGTGGGTGTGTCCTGCTGAAGGTGGGGGATGTAATACAAGGAGGACAGAAGCAGTGAAATTCAATTTGTACTCTGTATTACTGGACAACAAGAACAGACAATAGGATACGATTAAAGTGGAAGAATAAGTGCTGGAGAAGTATGAAGGGTAAAATCATGATTGTACATTGTACTGGAGTAGCATTCTGTATAATTTGTAAGACATTGAAGAGAAAGTGATTAAGTGTGGAAGACACTATATTGCACCATACACCCTTCTGGGTCTCCATAAAACCTTCCGTTATATTTTATGAGAAATTGTCAAAAAAAAACAAGCTTAGAGAGGTACTTTTCCATAGTACCACAACCGGAGAAACAATTACACAGATGAGAGAGTCCTCACAAAAAAAAAAAATTTGTTTACAGCCATTTGAAACCAACTATAGTTGCACTTATCTAGACTGGCTTGCCAGTTACAGCATATCCATGTTTGTTTCATTGTTTTTTTGCATCAAATAAAATACATTTTTAAAGAAGGTTAACATTTGTGAAATGCTCTGAATATGGTCATGGTCAAGAGAGGAGACAAGATCAGATGAACTGTACTGTATATCCTGAATTACGGGTTTCAGTGGTAACCTTACCACATTTCTTGCTATCCAACTCGTACAAAAACATGTGAGAACAGCCCATTCTCATTTAAGTAGTGAACAGGGTATCAGCTTTCAGAAGCCGTAGGCTGTCTAGTAATACAATTTTAAACCATTTCTTCCTAGTAATAGTGTTCTAGTGTTCAGTCCATAGCTCTCCATAGCTCCTGCTACTCCTCTCAGAAGGGCTCACTTCCCTGAAAGACAGCAGGTTGTTTTCCATTTATAATCCCACCCCTTCTTTCAGTCACTGCTTTTATCCACATTCACCAACTTTATCCATATTAAAAAGACAAAGGATGATTAAGTCTGGTGTGTGAGAGACTTGGTTTGACTGGATAAATCAGCAGTATTAGATTTAAAGCCTTATGCCAAGAACCTATTAAAAATATGACCTGATGGGGGTTGGGGGCTAGCCAGATCAGCCAACCCCATTTATCTCTGTTCTGTCCCTCTCACAAGAGATAAACGCAAACGACTGTCTAGACCAGGAAACATGAACATGCCCCATCCCTCCCACCCTTCCATCTCATTCATCAGTTTGGTCAACGTATTCCATACTGTCTCGTGTCCAGTCTGTTTATTAGAGCATAGCTATTAAATATGGCCGCTTAATGAGCATGCAGGATGCGTTTACAGCTGTAGCATGGAATAGGGAATGGAGTACTTACAGAACGCTTACCATTCATTGAATTCAGGCTTCTATTGAAGCATTAAAGCACTGAGCAGAAGACCCGCTTTAAACTGCAGGTCTACTAAAGGGCGTGATGGGGAAGGGTGAGGTTAAAGTAGCTGGGCAGCCACATGCATATTTGGGTGGTCAGCAGTCATTAGATGCTTTCTATGTTTTATATAATGTTAGAAATGCTCACAAAACTACAATTTAACAACTGTCCCAAACTAAGTGTGCATGTGTGTGTGTCTGTGTGTGTCCTGTGCAGCTGCAAGCTGGCCACATCCTGCATTCTTGACACAAGAGCCAGCATGATGACCAAATCCCCTCAGTGAAAGAAAGGGAGAGGCATATAAAAACATCCAGTCATCCAGTTGAAGCGACTGCAACTTGCAAAAGCTTTTTTTAAATAAAAACAAAGCATGATTTCCAGCAGCATAATAATGTCTATGGTATATATAGGCATGTAGTATTTATAAACTAATAACTGTTACCACTTCTAATTCAGAGGACAAACACAAGCAATCAAAGGGTCATCTAAAAAAAAAGAGACAGAATGCACACACTAACATTAAAGGCTGCACGCTCACCATGCCGTCAGTGCAAACAATGCTGCAAGCTCCTACTGAAACAAGCTCACCATCCTCCTCTCTGTCCCACCATACTACTCATTTCATCAATGTCCCAACTACCAGCAAGGACTCTGGTGGTTTGCCCATTTCAAACACCTCTTATTGGGGCCCTGAAGTGCATCAGCATGCCAAGTAGGACAAGGCCACTGCAGTGAGTTGAGACTCATGTAGCCTTTCAGGGACACCACACACTGACTATATTGCTGTTTGCAGTTGGTAACTGGTGTTGGTTTTCTTCCTAGTGTGATGTTAATAGGATACACAAAGAATGTCAGTTAAAGGGGTTATTGTTAAGTGAGAATCATGAAGGACTGTGATAAAGTATATGCCTCTTCCCAAGTTTTTGCTAATTTGTCACATTTAAATGTTTCAGATTTTACACCAGTGAACACAAAATGCAGCTTTTAAATGATCATTCCATTAATTGAATATAAAGATTTATTCAAAACCTAGATCCCCCATGTGAAAATACACTGTGTTTAAAAAAAAAACGGTCCCCTGAAACTTTTTGTTATAACTTCAATAAAACGGCTTTAATATCGAAAAAAGGTTTGTACAAGCAATCTACACGTACGACTAAAGTTATAGTAAATGTTGAAAATGTTGTCCTTTGGCCTTGACACAGACTTTGAGTCGTTTCCTCCACTGGTCAATGGCCTCATCCACAATCGTCT
>JAOVVG010000028.1:7951090-7963892 GCA_028566375.1 Leptodoras nelsoni
ATGTAAATAGTCATGAAAATAAAGAAAACGCATTGAATGAGAAGGTGTGTCCAAACTTTTGGCCTGTACTGTATGACATCATTAGATGATTGATACTGGAGCAAGATCCACGGATTAGATCCATTGATTAAAAGCAGGTGGAATGAGGTGTGGTTCCTGCTTGACTGGAAGGAACACCTGCACCCATAACTGCACCCTTTGTGGATAAGATTGGACACCACTGGCTTAGAGGGAAACATCACTGTTTGGTGGGGCTGTTAACAACTTATAGACACGTGAAATGTGACCTGACTACACACTGGTTTTTTATAAGATATCAAGAATTTAAGAATGAAAAAGTAAATACAGCTGTCAAATAAATGTGGTGGAGTAGAAAGTACAATATTTCTCTCTGAAATGTCGTGGAGTGGAAGTGTAAAGGAGCTCAAATGCAAATATTCAAATAAAGAACAAAACTCTATGTATGTACAGTACTTGAGTAAATGTGTATCTGTAATAGGAACTGTGTAACTTACCTGAACCCATCAGAACAACACAAAAACATGCAGAGGTACTCTAGAAACAGTGTAGTAGGAATTGCTAGTCTAGATGTTTGTTAGCTATCTGACTGTCTGAATTCCTGATGTCTTAGTCTGACTTTTCTTCCTCTTCCTAAAGACATGTCAGAAATCGTGCCCCCGGAAGTGAGACCCAAACCTGCTGTCCCTGCCAAGCCATCTCATGTGGTACCACCCACCAGCAACCCACCTACGCCCCTGCAGGGGCCAGGGTCTGGAGGTCAGGGGTCAGGAGGAGGCTCAACATTGCTGGGATATGTTGGGATAGACACCATTATTGAACAGATGAGAAAGAAGACCATGAAGACTGGCTTTGATTTCAATATCATGGTTGTAGGTTAGTGAAAATCATGAGGTGTTGTAATATGAATTAATAGATGAGATCTTTTTCACCAATAAACCCCACATGATAACTCTTTGTCCTTTCCCCTAGGTCCAAGTGGCTTGGGGAAATCCACCATGGTAAATACTCTGTTTAAGTCTCAGGTGAGCAGGAGGAGCTCTGGCTGGAGTCGTGATGAGAAGATCCCCAAAACTGTGGAGATTAAATCTGTGTCACATGGTAAGATCCAAGAGAGCTAGTGGTTCTGATCCTTTTTGTTTTAAATCACACAAGTCTAGATGCATTAATTCTTAATAACTTCAGGCAAATCTTTATAATGTGTTTGTGGGAATCGCTGTCTTTTCCTTGCTTTCCACAGCTCAATGTAAAAGTAATATGTTGGAGAAATTCCACTCAGTTTTTAAAGCACACAACAGAACACAGTCCTCCTTCCTCAACGTATCCAGTGATTGTAGACAGCATGTCATTTTCATTTTAATGGAGCTCAGAACTGCATTTGGATTATGTTAAGTCTGCTGTTCATATCCAGGAAACTGCTCTGAAGTGGTTTGAATCTTACCTCAAAGACAGAGCATTTTCTGTTGGATTGATCAAGGATTGATTATTTTGTGGTGTACCTCAGGGCTCCATCTTAGGCCCTATTCTCTTTTCTTTGTATATGCTTCCCTGTGGGTCTGTCTTTTAAAAGTACAAAATTTTCTACAATCTTTAAACTGATGATGCACTCTCATGTCTCATTGAACCCGGTAGAAGCGTTTTGGTGCAGATCGTCTTTGCCTTTTGGATGTTAAATCCTGGATGTTTCTTTAGTTAAATAATGACAAGTTCAATTATGTTAAATAGTCCCACTATCCACTGTCACATTAGGGTTCTTGTTTGAAGTTGAACAAAACAAAAATCAAACCTAACTCAATAGTGCAAGTATTCTCTAAAATAAAACCTTATTACACAGAGATCACAGCACTATATGCTTCACTGGGAGATAAGCTCCTAATGTCCTCTTTGTCTTGAACTTTCATCATGGAGACAAGAACTCTTTGTCTTTAAGGATATTGACAGAGCCACAGTCAGCCTGGTGTGTCCTCTGCCTCAGGCAATGCCACAAGCCTGATACTGAATGCCCTTTGGGTGCCAGTGTTTGTGCACAGCTCGAATAATGTAGGCTATGGCACTCAGCCCAGACCCCAAATCTGCTGAGATACACTGCTGTGTAGGCTTAATGTTTCAAGTGTGTTGAATGTGCAGGCAGACATAGTATGCCAGTGTTGGGTTCTTTCCATGTAGAAAAATCCCCCTTTTATAAATCTGAAAGATTTTTTGTATTGTCAGCTGTATACCTCTGGGTTGTTACTGTACTTCATGAAAGGCTTTTTGTGTCTACCCTGCCACTGCTTTGCATTTGTCCAAAAATATCTTGGAAATTTAAAGCATGTTGTCACAAGAGGTTCACATTTTGGTCAATATGTGAATATGTGCATATTGCTCATGATGTACTGTGAATGAATTCATTTACATTTATTCACTTGGCACATGTTTCTATACAAAACAATTGGCAAAATATTTTTTTAAATATATACTATATTGCCAAGCTATTCACTCAATCATTGAATTCAGGTGTTCCAGTTACTTCTATGGCCACAGGTATATAAAATCAAGCACCTAAGCATGCAGACTGCTTCTACAAACATTTGTGAAGGAATGAGTCACTCTCAGGAGCTCAGTGAATTCCAGCACGGTACCGTGATAGGATGCCACCTGTGCGTCAAGTCCAGTTGTGAAATGTCCTCACTACTAAATATTCCACAGTCAACTGTCAGTGGTATTATAACAAAGTGGAAGCGATTGGGATTGACAGCAATGTGAAATGACAGAGCGGGTTCAGTGGATGCTGAGGCCCATAGTGCTCAGAGGTCACCAACTTTCTACAGATAACAATCACTGCAGACCTCCAAACTTCATGTGGCCTTCAACTAAGATCAAGAACAGTGCATAGAGAGCCTCATGGAATGGGCTTCCATGGCCAAGCAGCTGCATTCAAGCCTTACATCACCAAGTGCAATGCAAAGTGTCAGATGCAGCGGTGTAAAGCACGCTGCCACTGGACTCTAGAGCAGTGGAGACGTGTTCTCTGGAGTGATGATTCACACTTCTCCATCTGGCCAGGAGAACGGTACTTGTCTGACTGTACTGTGCCAAATGTAAAGTTTGGTGGAGGGGGGATTATGGTGTGGGGCTGTTTTTCAGGAGTTGGGCTCGGCCCCTTAGTTCCAGTAAAAGGAACTCTAAATGCTTCAGTATACCAAGAGGACAATTTCATGCTGCCAACTTTGTGGGAACAGTTTGGGGATGGCCACGTCCTGTTCCAACATGACTGCACACCAGTGCAAAAAGGTTCATAAAGACATGGATGAGTGAGTTTGGTGTGGAAGAACCTGACTGGCCTGCACTGACTGGACTGAGTCTTCCTCAACCTGATAGAACACCTTTGGGATGAATTAGAGTGGAGACTGCGAGCCAGGCCTTCTCGTCCAACATCAGTGTCTGATCTCACAAATGCGCTTCTGGAAGAATGGACATAATTTCTCTTAAACACACTCCTACACCTTGTGGAAAGGGCTGACAACCTATTAAACCCTATGGATTAAGAATTGGATGTCACTGAGGTTCATATGCATGTGAAGGCAGGCGAGCGAATACTTTTGGCAGTATAGTGTATATTTCTTCAGTTGTCATTTGAAGTTTAATTTTAGATAGTGTTTGTGTTTCTTTCATTATAACCACTTTCAGGATCAATACAAATCTCAGTAATTTTCTGCTGTTTGATCAGGATATTGGTTGTCATGCATTATTTGTTTTGTTACTGACAAAAGTGAATCATTGGTGGTGATGTAGTTATTTTATACTGCAGTGATAGAGGAAGGTGGTGTGAAGATGAAACTGACAGTGATTGATACTCCTGGATTTGGGGACCAGATCAACAATGATAACTGGTGAGTGAGGAAGGTTTCATAGATTGGATTTAGTTATAATTTGTCAATGTATCCTGTTGTCTTTGAATTTTATTTTAGTTGGCCATCTAAAACTCTTGTGTTTACAGCTGGGAGCCAATATCTAAATATATCAATGAGCAGTATGAGAAGTTTCTAAAGGAGGAAGTTAACATTGCCCGTAAAAAACGGATTCCGGACACCCGCGTACACTGTTGCTTGTACTTCATATCTCCAACAGGACACTCGTGAGTGCAAATAAATCAGCACACCTCTTCTTGAAAAAAAAGGTCTTAAGTTGAAATTAACAATAGTTCACTTCAACTAACTGATGTAGGTTGTATAAATGCATATAACAATTGAATTTCTGTGTAAAAATGCCCAAAAATGTGAAAATGAATTGGAAGAAATGTTCAGATTTCAGCCTTTAGGGAAGAGGTTATCATTAATAAAAAGTGATGTACCCACTGGTTTCAGCAGAGAGGCACTTAATTTAAGGCAGTCTGCCTGAAACAGCTAGTTAATACGATGTGTCTGAATGATTGTCTGAGATACATTAATCAAATTAGGATCATTTAAGCCTTGCCATGGCTGTTGCAGTGATCACTCAACCACTTCATTCTATTAACTGCCCCACAACCCCCTGCTTTCTGTTGTTCTACATGTACTCTCTCTGATCTTCTGCCTTTCTGTCTATATCACTCTTCCACTTTGTGTCAGACTACGGCAGCTGGACATCGAGTTCATGAAACATTTAAGTCGAACTGTGAACATCATTCCTGTCATTGCCAAAGCGGATACTCTCACTCCTGAGGAAAAAATAGAGTTCAAGCAGAGGGTGAGAAGTGGATGTATGGATGTATGGATGGATGGATGGGTATGTGGAAGATTGGGAGGATGGATGATCAATAATAGGATGGTTGTGTGAATGGATGGATTAATGAGTAGATGGATGGACAGTTGGATGGATGATGCACTAACCATCAGACCTGACCATCAGAACCATATGAGGGTCTGTCCTACAAAGTTGGAAAGACACAATCGTCTGCACTCTACTGTACTGGTATTTTGTAGAATTACAATTTTCCTTCACTGGAACTAAGGAGCCCAAACCTGTTTCAATATGAAATGCCCCTGTTCACAAACTGAGCTCCATGAAGATGTGGTTTGCCAAGTTTAGTGTGGTAGAAGTCAAGTGGCCTGTAAAGAACCCTGAGCTCAACGTCACTACAGTTGTTTTTGAGATGAACTACAATTCAGACTGCATTCTAGGGTTTCTTACTGATAATGATTACAAATTTTGAACCAATCAAATATGGTTGTGATGGTCAGGTGTCCACATACTTTTGGCCATATCGTGTAGGTGAATGGATGGAGGGATGGATTAAAGGATAGATGGATATATGGTTAGGTGAGTGGATAAACAGATGAGCGGATGCATGGATGGAAGGATCTTTAGATGGGCAGAATGGAAGAATGTGGACAAATGGGTAGATGGATGATAAGTAGAGGATAGATGAATAAATGAATGGATGGACACACTACTGTTAAAATGCCAGGTTGTGTGTTGTAAAATGTCAGACCAAGATAAAGTATTTCAGAACTTTTTCCACCTCTAATGTACCCTATAATCTGAAAAAATAAAATAAAATGATATGCTTGCCCAAGTGTGCACACAGAATGAACCAATTACATTCAAACTCATGTTAAATAGCCAGTACACACTTGCCATCCATTAAAGTGACTCTGATTAACCCTATATAAAGTTCAGATGTTCTAACATTTACTTAGTTGCATCTTACAGCTATCACTGGTCTGCAAAGAGCTTACAAAGCATTAAAGGGATCTCAGTGATGAAAGGTATCAGTCAGGAGAAGGGTACAAAAATTTCCAAGGCATTAGATACACCATGGAACAAAGTGAAGACAGTCATCAAGAAGTGGATAAAATATGGCATGACTGTGACATTACCAAGAAAACTGGTCCAGGAGGTTACCATGAGGCCTACAGCAAGTTTAAAGGAGTTGCAGGAATTTGGTTGTGGAAAAGTACTGGTTGTGTACTACATGTGGCAATAATCTCCCATATTTTTCATATGTTGGGGTGTGGGGTAGGTGGCAAAATGGAAACCTTTTCTTACAAAGCAAAACATACAAGCCTGGTTACATTTTGCAAAAATCTACATCAGGTCTCCCAGAAGCATGTGGGAAAATGTGTTTTGGTCTGATGAGACCAAGGTTGTACTTTCGTCATAATTCCAAACACAACACAGCATGGTGTTGGCCGCATTATGCTTTGGGTCTGTTTTTCTTCAGCTGGAACTGGGGCTTTAGTCAAGGTGGAGGGAATTATGAAAAGTTCCAAATATCAGTCAATTTTGGCACAAAACCTTCAGACCTGAAGGTGAAAAGGAATTTTACCTTTTAGCCTGACAATGACTCAAAGCAGACCTCCACATCAACAAAAGAATGGCTGCACCAGAGGTGCACAAGTTTTGGAAGGGCCCAGTGTGAATCTGATCTGAATCCAGTTGAAAATCTGTGGGGTTACCTAAAGAGGGCTGTGCACAGGAGATGTCCTCACAATCTCACAGATTTGGAGTGCTTTTGCAAGGAAGAGTGGGCAAAGATTGCCAAGTTAAGATGTTCCATGCTGATAGACTCCTACCCAAAAAGCCTGAATGCTGTCATAATATCAAAATGTTCTTCAACAAAAGTATTAGTTTAAGGGTGTGCATATTTATGCAACCATGTTATTGAAAGTTTTCCCCCCCTAAATGATTTCAGTTTGTTATTTCAATTGAATTGTACAGATTATAGGTCACATTCTGAAATGATTAATCTTGGTCTGATTTCACAAAACATCACAAAAAACTGACATTTTAACAGAGGGGTGTGTAGACTTCTTATATCTAATGTATGTTGATAGATAAATGAGTGATGGTGGTGGATTAGATGGATGGATATAGATGTGGCTGGATGTGTGGGTAGACTGATAGGGGGGGCTAGTAGATGGATGGATGAAAGGCTGAATGGTTGGATACATGGCTGAATTAATTATATTGACCAAAAAAATCATGTTTGTTATAAATATATATCATTTCATGTCCAGGTAAGGAAGGAGCTGGAAGTGTGTGGAATTGAATTTTATCCACAAAAGGAATTTGATGAAGACCAGGAGGACAAGGCTGATAATGATAAAATAAGGGTACAGTGCAGTTTCATTAATACTGCCCTCATTACTCAGAAGACACATCTATAATGTTACTGCTTCATGTTGTTTTGCTTGTTTTTTTGATGTTTTTGTCTTAATTTCATTATTCCTTTTTTTTTGTTCCCTGTTGTTCCACTTATGTATTATGTGTATGTGTGTGTACAGGAGACCATGCCTTTTGCAGTAGTGGGAAGTGACAAAGAGTACCAAGTCAACTGCAAACGGGTTCTGGGTCGGAAGACTGCCTGGGGAATAGTAGAAGGTGTGCAGGTTCATTGTGTCATTCTCTGGCCTTGCATCTAAATCAGATACAACTAGACAGATTAATTTCTAATGGGAATCATCCTAGTGCTGACTTGGATATCTAAGGAGTAAAACTCTGGGACATGGTTTTATAGGAAAATAATCAACCTCATTTTGTTGTGATGTCATTACCGCCATGAAGTTCTTTCTTCCTCTTATACTGAAGGAATTCGCCAGCACATTGTATTTATTAGAGCATGATACATTTTACTATTCATCCATTAATATTTAAGTTTAATGTTGTGGAATTTCAGAAGGATTCCTGTTATCACTTATGTTATAACAGTTATAAGCAATCATTCCCTCACTACCCTCCCTCTCTCTCTCGCTCTCTTTCTATCTCTCTCTCTCTCAAAGTTATTAGATAAAATGCAGCTTGTCATGTTACTGAGAAACAGGAAAGCCCTCTGTCCTAAGGAGTTGCCATATCAGAACCCTTAATGGGATACCTATCATGTCTGACGGTTACAAAGGGCTGACACCAGAGGCTCCTTCCAAAAATGATATACAGACAACTTTACCATATAAATGATTACACATATTTTAAATTCATCCTGGAGTTCTCTGGGTAATAGCTGTTACTATAGAAACTGGAACATATTGGAACAAGTGCATTAAAAATAAGCCTGGAAGTAATAATAAAAAGAAAAAGAAACATTTTTTATAATAGCCAGGACTCCTGTCTCAGCTGCTCTTATGAGATCATTTTTACATTCTATATCTACTTACAGTAAAGTTACTTCGTAAAATGTCCTTGGGTATGTGAAAGGTGCTATTATTTTGACTATTGTATAGAACAATAATGTGCAAATATTATGTTTCTATAATAACTATGGAGAAATAAAATGGTTGTGTGTGTATTTGGAAACAGCGATGTGTGAATCAGTCTGTTCCATGCCACTGGCAAGGCGTCAAAGAGGATTCTGCTTTACTGAGCTCACTCAGCAGGGAAGCAGAGTGAGACATAGACAGTGTGGAGAGAGAAAGAGAGAGAGAGAGAGAGAGAGAGAGAAAGAGAGAGAAAGAGAGAGAGAGATGACTAATTATCTCTCCTATTTGAGTATTTGGCATGTTACTGCTAGGAGACATTTTGATGACATCATTGAGTGTGATGTCAGTCACTGAACCCATTCACCTTGTGTATGCTTCTGTGATTTGTGATTGTTTTTGCAGATATTTTTGTAAGATCATTAACAATCAATATCCTGTATTCTCCTTTCCTCAGTTGAGAACCCAAATCACTGTGAATTCTCTCAGCTACGAGATTTTCTGATCAGGTAAAATACATTGCAAGATTTTTTCCCCTGTTATTATTTTCAGTTCTCATTAGAAACAGCTTATAAGTAAAAAATAAAACACAACAATGAGTGCTGTTATGGGAAAACTAATCAGCAAAATGGAGGTGGGAAGTATTTTCTTTAACAGCATGTCCAGAAGTGTTCTAGCCCACTTATATTACAGCAATTTCCAACAATTTAATTTTGGTACTGATTAAGGAATGAAATATCATACTGAAGTCTTTACAGTAGGAGAAAAGGTTAGAAAGTGCTGACACAGGAGACTCAATCCATAAATCCATACTACTGCCTGATCTGTTGTTAATTAGAAAATTAATCAACACTTTCTGACCAGTCAGAATTGAGTATTCAGAAGTACTGTGGTATAAATGTGAATATTATTCAGATTTAGAGTAAATTAGAAGTACAGAGTAGTGTTGCGTAATACATGCCCCGCATATAGTAAGAGAAAGAGCAAAAAAGAGTATTTATTGAATTATGTCAGTTGCAGTGTCCCATGGAAATACTCACATGAAATTTGGTGCTCATCTAAACAATGTGGTAGTGAAACAGGTTGTCCAGTTTCATGAAGTTTGAGCCTTTACATCACAAGATATTGTCTAGTGAATTGAATTGAGTGCTTTGAACATTATTCATTAGATGGCACTACTCCACAAATCATAATGAGCAAGGGTAATGCAAAACATTTTGCGCTATTGCCCAAAAATAGCTTTGAGCCTACCTCATTTAATGGTTCATGAGGGTTGGTGAAGTCTAAGTATATGATATCATCTATAAACAAATAGTTTGAAGAAAAAAGAGAGAAGGAAAATAAAAAAAACTGACAAATACTTTATAAGTGCCAGCATTCAAGTGGTGGTCATTATAAGAGCAAAGCTTTTGGATCTAAACCTAGTCAGGTATAATTGCCTCACACTGACTCACACTGATTATTGACTTCATCTCTTTTTTTAGGTCTCACCTCCAAGACCTGAAGGAGGTCACCCACAACATCCATTACGAAACCTACCGGGCCAAAAGGCTCAACGACAATGGAGGACTCCATCCCATCTCGACCAGCAATGGCACACAGGAAAGCAACCTGTAAGAGCGAAACAGTGAGCGAGAGAAAGATTGACAGGCGGTCAATAACGAAAGATGATAAGGAATAATATTTTTGTGGATAAATACATTAGCTCGTGCCCTTGTGGAGTTCAACTTAAAGCTTTTGACCCATCTGAGCATGTTCATCGTTGCCTCTCTTTTTGCAAACCATCCTTTTTAAAACACAATGACAGCACATCAACCTAAGATGGAGACCGAATTGTTCTTGAGTATAGCCTCTAGATATTACAGCTACCCCTATAAGTTAACGTGCCACAATATGGATGGATGACAGCACTGCCGTTCAACTGCACACAATACATGGGAGTCTATACATCTTTGTCAGAAGTCCCCTTTGTATGATCACTTTCTCTAATCGCCTTTATTCTCTACTTGCCAAAACAATTCAGAACTCAGACGAGTTATATTGATGCACGCATCAATGTACTCTTATTTTAACTATTCTTAAACGCACTGCAGCGTTTAGCACTGGCTGCATGTTTTACATAGCTTACCCTGATGACCAGTAATCCTTTTGGACACCAATTCAGGACTCACATTATCAAGAATAGCACACCAAGTACCAAGTAGAAATATCTGACTCGAGGTTTTTTCGAAGGTTTACCCCATTTTAATTGCTAAACATCTTTCTAGACGTGTGCGTGCACAAGTGTGTGTGGGTGTGTGTGTGTGTGTGAGAGAGAGAGAGCGAGAGAGAGAGAGAATGTGCCTTTATATCTTTTAGATCCATCTTTCCAGTGTTCAAGCAACTCCTCAATAAAGAACATAATTTTCAACATAATGTTGATTTTTTTTTTTTACATTACAGGTGTGCTATTATTTATTTCAGTGTGCATGTATATCGCCGGAACAAATGAATTGCTCTATGTCTAAAAGTTCACTTTGGTGTTAACCCCTTGATGTTTCAGTCAAAGCACAGGTCAATTCATGATCCAATTAGGCAAGAGAAACTGAACAGTGTCACACCTCAGATCATGTTTTACAGTTCTGTCAATCTTTGGATGAATACACCTTTTTATTTATCTAATCTCAGTTTTTTCTCATTAATGCTTTTTGTGAAATGTTAAATGACAAGGATGGCATTCTTGCCGAGTATTGTGTTTTTAAGTGTTATTTATTACATCATTTAATAAACATGTTGGCTTCCTTTGACTTTTTTGTATCTGTATCTCTGCTGTATGAAAAACACCAGAAACAGAAATACCAAATCACTGTGCCGACTTTACCTCACAACCCTGTCCTGCTCTGCTGATTATAAAACCCACATTTGTCTTTATAACTGCCTGTAGTATAAACAGAATAGAAATTATATAACTAAATGAAATAAATAATACCAGAAGACCATTAGGAAGTGGTGATTATAGAGCTGTCATATGTATCCCCAGAGGAAAAACACAAAAGGAAATGGAGCCAAAAAACCTATATAAGATATATAACACCTACACATACGCCTTGCCTGGGATACACATCAATCATAATTCATTCACACGTAAGGACCTACTAGCATGGGATAAGGGGTGGAAACCAGAGAACCCAGAGGATACCCATGTGGACACTATGAATATGTAAAATGTCAAATAGACTGTAACTCATTATACCGCTGCATATGGTATAATGGATTTGGCTAAAGAATCAGGTGCCTAGGGGTAGAAATTACACTGCACAAGGAATGTGGTACTTCACATTCAGGGCTTTGCTTTTGGGAGCATTTGGCTGATTTAAATGACAGAGGAAGCTCTTAAGCTTCTACAATTTGAGTAAATGCACTTACAGTAAAATACAACCATTTCTGTAGTTGTAATGAGTCAGTGTATTAATGGACACACCATCTCATGACATTGGAGGAAGTTGCATGTCATGTCTTTGAAAGAGAACATGTGCATTTTCAGTATTCTCTCTGGAACTAATAGAAAACAGGGCATGGCCCAGGACCGGAGTTGGGAACCTATGCTGTTGAGTTGGCATGCGTTAAATTACATTTACCTCATTTGGCCGACTTGCACATGCACAGCTGCAATGAACAACTGACATTTATAAAGCTGCTTAATTCAATTCAATTCAACTTTATTTCTAAAGCACTTTCAACAAAGCAGCTTTACAAAGACAAGAAATGAGGACATGGCTTATAGATTTTGTCCCTAACTGTTATCCCTAATAAACAAAGCCGGTGGTGGCGAGGAAAAACTCCCTTAAATGATAAAAGGAACAAACCTTGACAGGAACCAGACTCAAAAGGGAACCCATCCTCATTTGGGTGACACCAGATAGTGCCATAACAAATAATCCCTTCTATAATTGAGTATATATAGTAATAAAAAAAAGAACTGTAACTTTAACCAGTAGACTGATTAAAAATTCCACACTGTTGAAGATATAAACTACTTGCTACGGATCAGAAGGTCTTGAGTTTGAATACCAGCATCACCAAGCTGCCACTGTTGGGCCCTTGAGCAAAGCCCTTAACCCTCAACTGCTCAGTTGTATAAATGAGATAAATGTAAGTCACTCTGGATAAGGGTAAATGATAAATGTGTGTACAAAAGTGTTCATGGCAGTTCATGACAGTCCTAGCTGTCGACACAGGAAGGCTGCTTATAGAGTATCTTTAAACTGTCCCTCATGGTGATCTTCAGGCTGTCCATCCTCAGCAGGAGTGTCTTGTATCCTGTATGTGGGGTCTCTTGATGTCTCAGGCATTACATATGTAGCTCAGCAGTAAGAGGGGTGGGGTGTGGTGTGATGGGGTGGGGTGGTGGTAAGGGTGGATACTTGGCACAGTTTCATTTCATTTCATTTTCTTGACCGCTTATTCCTTTTCAGGGTCACGGGGGAGCCAGTGCCTAGCCGGCCACAGAGGGCGCAAGGCAGGAACAACCCTAGAGAGGGCGCCAATTCATCGTAGGGCACACACACACACATGCTCACACACTAGGGCCACTTTAGAGACATCAATCAACCTAACGTGCATGTCTTTGGACTGTGGGAGGAAACCGGAGT